>LBNU01009897.1:50006-65534 GCA_014162995.1 Artemisia annua | reverse complement strand
AGAGACGTACCAAAGAGTTCAAATCAAATTAACTCAAACATAGCATCCCTACATTACGGCAAACCAATATTCATTCAGATCAAATGACATTACAAACCACAAAAGTTCCAAAACTATTATCCTAACCTTATCAACCCAAGGTTCTTTTAAATTCGACAATAAACTGATACTGAATCCGCGCATTTAAAGCCATCTAAACATAAAAAATTAACGCAAAATTAAAAAAAAAAAAGAAAAAAAAAAGAAAAAAGCAGTACCTTGAATCTTTAGCAATATGAATCTTTTTCAAAACATATCTACATTTTAGTCAGACATTGTCACAAACACTTCCCTGAAACATATATTAATGTAGAAATCAGAATATTAGCAACTTTTAATCGATATTAAGAAAAATATTCATATGAAATCATCAAGATAATAAAATCCCATCCAATTCTAAATTCATTTAGAGTTCAAAAGATTGAGAAACATACCTTTATAAACACAGCCATATCGATACAATTAGTTTCATGAAAAAAGACAATTAATTTATTCATGGTAACATTATAAGAAGATTAAAAACAATGATTACCTTCTGTGATGATCAATTGCAGAGATGATGAATTGACCCAAAATCGATCCCGTCTTTATACAATTTTCCAGTTTACATCTAGGAGACAAAATCACCATATTCTGAATATGAAATCGAAAAACAAAGCGAGTAATCAATCTTCTAAAAACAAATCGAAAACACATTATATAACAAACACAAAAGTAGGTTATTACCTTCATTTAGTCATAATCAATCTTCTAAAGACCTTAATTAAATGGTATATGTGGTTTAAGGTTTAGGTTTGAATGGTTTAATGATTCATTGTATTCAAAAATTGTGAGAGAAATATGGAAGGTGCGATTCAGTTTCAAATAAAAAACCGTGATTTTTGTGCTATGATTTTGAAATTGAAAACGGTTCATATTGATTAATAGTGAGTGAATTAAGGAAAGCGGATAATTGGTAAAAGGGAGTTGCAGAAATTTTAGGGGAGAAAACGTGTAGTTTAAATGGTTGGTCAAATGTTCCTCACATATAGTTTCAATGGCTTATGGATTTTGTTTTTCAAGTTGTATCACAAAAACCACTTTGGTCTAGTGGTTGGATTGTTGTTTGTTTACATGGAAGACCAGGGTTCGATTCTCACTTGTGTCAATTTTTTTAGATAAAGGTCGAAATGTAGCTGCCACGTGGAGCTGCATGGACAAAGGTGATGACTGGGCATATGACACTTGTGTCAATTTTTTTAGATAAAGGTCGAAATGTAGCTGCCACGTGGAGCTGCATGGACAAAGGTGATGACTGGGCATATGACTCATATTATCCAGTCAGCACTCTCATGGGTACAGATTATGATGCATCATGTGCAAGTCGAAACTTGTCTCATATATATGTAAAGATGTAATAGTATAGTTATCGTGTGTGCACTTGAGCAGAGTATATTGCTAAAGGTGCTCCTATGTTAATTACTCTATGACTTTTAAGATACCCTGGAAAAAATAACAGGGCTTCAATTAGATGATCTCAAAAAAACGAAAGATGGAAAATGATGGATGTCTGAAACAAGATCATGTTCCAAACATGTGTGCCATTTGTGGAGATATCCTAATGATGTCAAGAGTCAAAATAAAAAATAAAAAAACTGTAATTTAGTATAAACAATATAATAAAGAGGTTGTGGGTAAATCTTTCAATATGAATCAAAATGGATCATGTCGGGTTAACCGGAAACATCTTTTAATTAGTTTATAAAACATTTTTATTTTTTATAATTAGTTTTGATAACTAAATATTTTAAGGTATCAATTTAGGAGTTTTATGTGATTTTATAGATTTTAAGTGACTTCGACTTGAACTATTTTATTACGGTACCTTACTCATTTGACCATATAAGAGAGAAATTATAGCCTAAATCAACAAATCTACTTCTACATAATTTGAAACAAACCGGGCCTAAGTGTGTACTTGCTTTATACACATATGACACGAGGTGGTTTCATATTTCTCATTGAACAAATAAACATAAGCTAGGCAAGTGGATTTGTACAAAATTCTATCGTTTCTCGATTTAGCTCGACTCGTTTTTTATTCATCATTTTTTTGTTCCTTAAGTATATCTAAAGCTATACATGAATATATGTGAAAGTAAGGTCATGTAGGATTTACTAATTTACATAAGGTTGAGCATATGACTATATAAACTCTAAGCAGGTAAAGCTCGTCCTTTATGGCCACGGTAGGTTTAGTTACATAATAATAACCAACAAAAATACATTAAGCTTTTTACAAATAATCAACAAAAGAACGGTGTTTGACATTGCTTATTTTTTCTGCTTTTCAGGTTTTTTTTAAGCCGAAAAGGCGAAAAGCAGTTTTGGTATCCAAAAACTACATGTTTTTTTTCTTTTTCATCCACTAAACATGTAACAAGTTTCTTAAAATTCCAAATCCCCCAGTTTACAGTTACAGAAGCTTCCAAATCATTTACATTAGAGTACCTTGAACTATAATTTTTTGACATATTACAATTTCTTAGAAACAATATGTATACCAATACGGTGCCTAGGTTTATAACTCCTTCGAATTTGAAATCGAGTCTCCCGATAAGCCCCTTAAGTAAGGTTCTTGCTAGTTACATATATGACATGAGATCATTTCACATTTCTTATTTTAGTTCCTTAAGTCTAGCTGAACTTATACTTGAACATATGTAAAAGTAAGGTTACATAGGATTTATGATATCAGACCTTTTATCTGACTAATCAACGGCTTAAACCTATCATCACATAAACTTTTTCTTTTTGACGACTAAAGGTGATAAAAATAAATTATATTTTTCTTTTACCAATAATCAATAAAAGGAATAAAAAATTAGACAAAATATGCGTCATGGGCTTGAAAGCCCAAACACTAATCAACAACAACAATACCCAAGCCCACCCAAAAGCTACCAAAACCCTAATAAAATAATGAATGAGACCATTTTGCTTCCTCCCCACGAAACAATCATAAGCGCCGTTTTAGAGAGAGAAACAAAGAAGCAAAAACAAAATGCAGATCTTCGTGAAAACATTGACCGGGAAGACCATAACCCTTGAAGTTGAATCCTCTGATACCATTGACAATGTTAAGGCCAAGATTCAGGACAAAGAAGGTATTACTTTTTTATTTATATACTTACACTTTTTTTTTTTTTAAATATATATATATATATATTTCATTTTTATATATCTGATAATAGTTTTTTTTTTTTTTTTTTTTTTTTTTTTTTTTTTTTTTTTTTTTTTTTTTTTTTTTTTTTTTTTAATTTTATAAAAATAGGTATCCCACCAGATCAGCAGAGGTTGATATTTGCTGGAAAGCAGCTTGAAGATGGCCGTACTCTTGCTGACTACAACATTCAGAAAGGTAATTGTCGTTTACTTACTTCTTTTTTATTATTATATGTTGTCGGATGAGTTTGCTTTGTCGGGTGAAAAAGAGGTGTAAATGTCGGATGAAATTTTTTAGTTTTGTGTTAATGATGAGGATTATTTGTTTACTTCTTTTTGTATTAATTTTTTTTTTATCAAATTTTATGATATGTTGTAGGATTATTAGAAGGAAAGTGTGTTACGTATGAATATTACAGTTTTAGATTGTGTTTGTGGGACACCTTTTTTATCGGGTGACAAAGAGGTGTAAATGTCGGCTGAAATTTTTTATTTAGTTGTGTTAATGATGAGGACTATTTGTTTAATTCTTTTTGTATTAAATTTTTTTTATCAGATTTTATTATATGTTGTCGGATTATTAGAAGGAAAGTGTGTTAAGTATGAATATTACAGTTTTAGATTGTGTGTGTCGACCCGACACCTTTTTTTGTCGGGTTACAAAGAGGTGACTAGATATTGGATGAAATTTTTTATTTAGTAAATTTCTTGTCGGCTAATTGTTGGTGTGGTTTGGATATCGGGTATAATGGTTAAACAGGTAGCCGATATTTAGGGGCATTGGTGTTCAAATCACAAGTTATTGTTTCTTGAATAGTTATCGGGTGATTGATAAAAGTTATTCTATATCGGTTAGAGCACGATTGTTCATCGGGAAGAAATTTTTTTATTGGACAGTGAACTTGTAACTTACAGCAGAATGATTGTAGTTTGTCATTAGATTATTGTAATTTACAAAAGAACATCAATTTGTTGTATATATTTGCTGATGTTGTTTTGATGTGAATTTGTGGTTTACTAGCGACTTTTTATCTTAAGTTTAAGTTGATTAGGAGTTTGTGCTAATTGTCGTTGTTTATACTATAACTAAATCAAACACATGTTGCAATTCAGTTTTATTTATTATGCTGTGCTGTTTAGTTTCTTATTTTGCATTTTTGTCCAGAGTCGACTCTTCATTTGGTCTTACGTTTGAGGGGCGGTGGCATAAAAGACCCTAGCAAAGTCTATGCTCCAAATCTTCTGGTGTTGTCTCGGAAGTACAACCAAAATAAAAAAGTGTGCCGCAAGTGAGTTGTTCTCTTTTGCCGAAACAAGCAACGTTATCTTCTTTTTTTGTATTTCTCTGACACCATTTCGTATGTGGATTTTTGTTATGTATATTAACTAAAAATATCTGTGAATATGGTTTATAACATAATAGTGTAGTAGTAGATTAGTGCCTGATTCCTTGGTCTTCTTTAATTTTGAACACCAAGAGATTATTTGAGCTTCTGGGCATCCTGTAAAATTAATGCCAAGAAACTTATTTTACCCATGTTTAGGTCATTGTTGATCATCTTGTTTTAACAATGATAATGATCTCTTAATGGATTCTATAATATGTGCATCTAGAACTTATGTTTATTTTGTATTGTCTAAGTTGATCATTGCCTTATTTGTATTAAATTGCTTGTTGTTAGATGCTATGCTCGTCTTCCTCCAAGGGCTCTAAACTGCAGGAAGAAGAAGTGTGGCCACAGCAACCAGGTAAACATTTTTTTAACTTCATTTTGATTGTCTAATCTGTGTTTGATTTGGAATATAATTTGATGTACTTTATTAGGACTGTTGCTTTCACTGACTATAGCTTATTTCAACTCTGTGGTTGCAGCTAAGGCCAAAGACCATGTTCTTGAGCAAATCCCCCAAAGATAAAAACTAGCTGCTTGTTTTGGAGAGGAATGGTGACCTGGGGTGTTTTGTCTCCTCGAGAGAGGAACTTGCCTTTTTATTTTTAGAACTTCTGCATCTTTCTTAAGTCATCTTTGTTTTTTAACTTCCTATGAAAGTAAACTTGCTGAATTGTTGTTTAAGTCAAGAAGCATTCTTGATTTGATATTTGTTTATTTTTGTGCTTGGGGATTTTGTGGATTTTCCTTGCATAGCTCGCTTGGTAGTGATGTGGAAGTTGAAATTTCACCTTATCCTCGTTACATGCTCAAATAAGTATCTGTCTATGATAGTACCGAGGATTTTAGTAGATCTTCATCTTGGGTCACTTGTTTTACATCATCATTAGCTAATTAGGACAGGTATGCAAAGAATGCCTCTTAAGATATTTTCTTTTCTTCTTATGTGTCAAGCTATTATCGAGGGTGTGAAGAACTCTGTTTTTCATAAATCTGATGTTAAGATTGAGATCTTCCGCTGCTTGTAGAGAAGCTAGCTATGCATATTTAAACATATGTTTTTCATAATAACACCAATGAATGGGTGAAACTGCTTTACTAGTTGCACCTAACTAGCTTTGATCAGTCCCAATTCATCTTTCTAATAACGAAAAAAATCAGCCACATATGGACGCAATCGAGAAAGGGTTTTGCTTCAGTCTTTAGAGATATGATTTCTATAAATTACCATGTTTTACCATAAAAAACCAGTCTTTAGAGGCATTGCATTTGCGGATACCCCTTGCATAGTTTGCTGATCTACAGGCATTCTACTACGAAGCTTAGTATGTTTTTATCTGTTTGTGAGTATTGTATTTCTTTTAGCATGAATGATTACATGCTATTGGGATGTAGAATGTAGTGGTTCACTGGAGTGTAATTACATCATATGCTACAGGCTTTGGAAGACATGTACATTGTTTTGTCAAATGACACCCATTAGAAATTCTTGAAACTGGAACACAGAAAAAGGAAATGTCATACACTGAAATAAAAGCATAAAAGAGGTCTAAAGTCAACAACCTTAGAATATTCCTCAGCTTCAAGCTTTAGTTTCTTAGACTCTTCAACAACCTTTTTCATTTGGTTCTCCTGGAATACCAGTGCTTCTCCAACAGACTTCTCTTTTTCAAGCTTTTCTTCCTCGGCTGCACTGATTATCTCCATAGCTGATGCTAATCGTATCTATAAAGCTTTACGCAACTAAGCAACAAACACTTGATGAATTAAGTGTCATATCACAAAATACATATATATATATTTTAAATATATACAAAATAAATACCATAAAAACTATGAGCTGTTCTCATATACAACTTTACACATTGTTAAGTTTTATACTTCAAGGTTCAAAACATGTCACTTTTTTATCAAGCTTCAAAACGGGTCTATAAAACATAAACTGAATCATCCCATTCTGAACCTAAACAAAAATAGAGGTTCAAAAAGGTAACTTTTTTTTTTTTTTTTTTTTTTTTTTTTTTTTTTTTTTTTTTTTTTTTTTTTTTTTTTTTATTTAAACTTCCGATATTAAATATGTCCAGAAATTTATATTATTTACAAAAGTAGCATGTCAAATATGATTACATATAACATTACATTATTTTGACAAAACAAAACTTTTTTACTGAACATACCCTAAATCAACCCATTCATAAGTTAATGCGTTGAAATTGCAGCCTCTATAGTATTAAACAATGTATTAAAACTACCACATAAAGAATTCCAAGCGATCTCATCTGACATGGTAAGAAGCTGAAACTCCTTCAACTCAGTCGCTTGAATGGCTTTCTCCAGCATGCTGTCAAAATACCAAAAAGATTAGTATACACAATAGAACAGTTAGAAGACCAAAGTACACAAGTAAATTACCATATCGTTAGCTTCTTTTGCCCCGACAAGTTCCTGTTTCAGCTCATCCACTTTTAAAAGGATATCTGAGCAACCTCGAGCGCCCAAGTGCCTGTTTCAGTTCATAAGTATACAAAAGCTGGAAAATGGGCTTATAAAAAATAAGCAGAGTCAAATAAGCTCATAAGCTCAAAAAAACACACCATAAGTATTATCACCAAACACTTCACTTGTAAGATGATTGTTTTGTGTTACAACAGCAGCAAATTATCTTCATAATTGTGTTTTATATAGCTTACAGTTGATTCTTTGCTTCTGCTTATCTCAAAAAGTATATGTATATGGATAAGCAATCCTGAAAAGGAGGTTAAATGATAACTTTTCAGGAGTAGCGGTAACAAATTGATTTGTATTTAGGGCCATTTCACAACTTTAAACAGTCAGAATCTACCAAACACTTGATTATTTGATTATCACAACTTCAAAGAGCAAAAACGCCATCTTCTAGAACAATCTGTGCCAAGTGGTTGCGTTATTCCATATCACATGATCATTTCTAAAATGTGATACATAACAATTCCCTAAATTAGAATCCGTAGTGTGCCTATACTATTATGGAGGGTGTGATGAACTCTAGTGCTTTATCACAATCCAATGTTAAGATTGAGATTTTCTGCTCCTACTATATACAGTAGAAGCTAACTATTCATAATTTAACAACACCTCTAGTTCCTGCAGCATATGTTTTTTATAATAACACCAAAGAATGGGCGAAACTGCTTAACTAGTGGAACCTAGCTAGTTTGGATCAGGCTACCCATTTCGTGTCAATTATCGGTTGGGACTTGGATGAAATTTTTAGGCGCAAACTTATAAAAAAAAAGTGTCCATTCAGTATTCTTTTTCTACCAAACTGCGCACACTTTTTTCCAATAACGAAAAAATACCCACATATGGACGCAATGGAGAAAAGGCTTTGCTCTGGTCTTTACAGATACGATTTCAAAAAATTCCATATTTTACCATAAAAAAAACCAGTCTTTACAGGAATTGCATTTGTGGATACCCCTTGCATATTTTGCTGATCTACAGACATTTTAATACGAAAGACGAGCGGGAAGTAAATTTAGTTGTTCACTGGAGCATAATTACATCATTTCTTTAGATTTGCACTCTAGTTATATGTTCATGAGATTCAACTTGTCGTAAAAAATAAGCATGAAACCTAAGGACATGAAACAAATATATATGATAGGAAGACATTTACATTGTGTTGCTGTCAAATTTATAAATAACGTGCAGGAGACTTTCGTACATTCAGCCAATAAGGTTTTGGTTCACTTGGGGAAACACCCGAAAGAAAGAGTTGTGTAAGTCCGGGTAGGAGTGGTGGGAAAAGAAACATAAAACTGTGCGGTTTGATCATGCTGAAACGTATGAGTATGAGAGTTATGAAGAATATGATCACATCGTGAGTCCGACTACTACTGCGTGTGCGGAAGATGTCACAAAGGATGAGGACGTGGTTGAAGATCATGGTCTATGTTTGGTTTGCTTTAATTTGTGTTGTTTTGAGTCAAATATAGTTTATTGGTTTTTCATTGTGATGTTGTTTACCTATGTAACGGTGAGATGTTGGATTCACTCACATCCTATGTTCTTAAACGTTTTTTTGAGTAATATAATTACTGGGGTAAAACCGTAAGACCATTTACTCTAAAAATGAAAAAGAAAGCAGGGCACATGCTAAACTGTTGAATTCCATTGTTTCTGTGATCAGGCCTTGAGGTTGAGGGACGCCTCCATTAAAAAGTTCCACTTGAGGGTGTGATGATCACAATTTACTCTTGTCTCGTTACAGATTATATGCTCGGATTGGGGTCCTTCTCTTACTGTGGAGAGTTGCCTAAGGGTATCAAAAAAAATGCCCCAACCTGCCATACTTGACCGAAACAAACAGGTTTATGTTAGTCTACTTGATTCGTTTTAGAACACTGATTTACAAGGTTCAGCTCGGAGAAGTGTTACGCCGTGTTAATTATTAATTTTAATGAGATGCTTAGGCACAAATGGCCAAATTTAAATTGTGCAAATTGATTTAAGAGGTCATTAAGACAAAGAAAATGGGTATAGCTCTATAAGATTAATTGGAATTGTGATTTTTACAATTCTTATTTTGGCATATTTCATCTTTTAAATGCATAAGTACCTTTGAGTTTTGGCTGGATAAACGTATAGGATGGGAATAGTGCGTAGTATGGAAAATTGGAAACTGATCTTTATGTTGGATTAATGTATTTTAGCCACATATTCAACAAAAAGCATATAAGAAGTCACGCCCTTTTAAGAATGTCATTAGCAGATCCCTAAACCATTACCAAACTGCATTAAGAATCATTCGTTTCATTTTTTAGATCTAAGCAAATTGGAGGATGGTTCTTGTGGATTTGAGGAACCATGGAAGATCAACTGATAGGGAAAGTCTATCCCCACCTCATGACAGTGTAAATGCTTCTAAAGATCTATGAAATCTTATAAACTCTCATGATTGGGACTAGCCTGATGTTGTTATACGGCATTCTTTGGGGGGCAAGATGGTCTTGCAATACGGTTTAAGTTGTGCTCAGGGTGACTATGGTGGTTCCACACAGATTCCTAAACAAGTAATTGCACATTCTTTTTTTAAGCATCAATTTAGTCTTTGGTTATAATACTGGATGCAAAATGTCTCGTTTTTAACTCAAATTTATGATAAAAACTTTGTTACAATGAAATTGAGGAAGCATTGTATTCACTGAAGACTCTGCCTACTCCAATCCCGTCAAAAGAGTAGAGAGCGTGTTTCCCTTTTTATTTTTAGTATTATTTTTTATTGAAGTCTAAATATAAGGTTTGTCATTTTAGGTGGCTGGCTGATCATATGAGTAATCTTGGGTTTTCAAAGTCCATATCAGAGTGGTTTAGTAGCAGTCTCAAGAAGTTGGGAAAGCATGAGATGTTATCCTTAAATATTAATGGTGTTATAGAGATGTACAAATCTGCTCGGTTAAGCTAGTAAGCTACACTTCGTTACTCATCAATGTACCATGTTTTTACTTCTAAGTTGGATAGCAAATTGGATGGAGATTCACAAAGATGAAGGAAAAAACTGTGAACGGCGAGAGCCAAAAAATGAACAAGTTTACGAAAACGCCACTGGTTCATTTTTTTAGATAGAGGTTGCAAATTCGACGGACCAGGTAACCCGTCAAAACAGGTGATTTGGGTCATGTTGGATGACCAACACTAGTCTTAGTCGTTACCTAATTTTTATTGGCATTAGCAGTTACGGCTATAACAAAACTATATCGATAATAATATACTTTGTTAAAAATTAAAACAGTTTAGGAGGTTTCATCGATTTGAATACATTTTGAATGCCTTTTTGACCCGTTTTCTATCACAATCCATTTGACACATTCGATATATATATATGGGGATATCTTGGCTACAAACCTCATCAAAAATACACACAAAATGACTCTGGGACCCACAAAATAGGATTCAGGGACCCACAAAAAGACTCATGGACCCACATTTTTAGCCTAAAATTGTAGCCAATTAGCTACAACAAATTGTAGCTAATATATTCCCATATATANACTAATAATATTCAATCAAAATCACAAAATAAAACATTTCTTGTTAACATGGACATTGCATTTATACTTTTTAAAGTTTCAAACAAAAATCACAAAATAAAACCTCTATAATAATTCAAAAGTCCTATACTTTAAGCTACATTTCATTTGATTACAAGTGAAAAAACACATATGCAATAATCATATTTCTTCCGCAAATTATCCCATTGTATGCATGTGTGGATTCGCCTCTATTCGTTCAACATCATCCTTGTCATCTCATAGGCCTTGATGCCATCGTAATCTTCATAAGTCCTGTTACAAACATGATCAAATATAATTAACCCGCAAAAAAGATGAGTAAACGAATTTTTAAATCAAAACAACTAGCATAACACATATGCACAATATTCATCTATATCAAATGAATGCGAACATAGGTGCACGCCTTCAAAAAACAAGTATGTTTGCACCAACCACATAAACTTGATACTTAAATTCTAGGACAACTAGCATAACACATATGCACAATATTCAAAACAACTAGCATAACACATGTGCACAATATTCATCTATATCAAATGAATGCAAACATAGGTGCACGTCTTCCAAAAACATGTATGTTTGTACTAACCACATAAACTTCATACTTAAATTCCATGACAACTAGCATAACACATACGCACAATATTAAAAACAACTAGCATAAGTGCATAACACACTAGCATAACACATATGCACAATATTCATCTATATCAAATACTCAATTATCTAATATAATACACTACATACACCTATGCACACAAAAAAAGAAGAAATTGGTAGAAGCCACAAAACACATATGTTCCATACGCTTGAAAATGATACTACAATACAAAGGGTCTTTTGGATGAAAAATGATACAATAATATAAGGGATTTTGGATTGTGAAACTAACCCCTGATGTAAAACACCACGAATCCATTAAACATGAGGCTAATAACAATAAGAAAAGAATGCAAGATTAAACATAACTACTTATATTTTCAACATAACTCGTTTTTATCTCGGGCCAAAAAGGTGTCTTTTAGAAAAGAACCAGATTACTAAACAAAACATTATTTATCACTATCAATGTATTAAAATTATTCTTAGCATAAACTAGAACAGTTTCAGAAATGGCAAAATAAATATACTTCAAATCATAAAAACAAATCAAATAAAAATATTCATTCAAGACACTAGTAATATAATACGAAATTCGGAAATTTCAACATAACGAAATCCGATTGCGAAACAAAAGAATCGAAAGATAAACTTATTATAATACGATAATCGCACAAGCGATTATAAAGATGTGATGTGTCATCAAAATGCATTACCCAGCTTTAGACATCATATTTAGTTACATAATTTTATATATTAAAAATATAAAATAATTTTATAGATTGAAAACCAATTAAAAAACATTATATAAACATGGAGGCATTTTTAATAAAAAAGCAATAAACTGAACCTTAAATGCTTGAGAGATCGATCAGTTTTTTTTATCTCATCGACCAAGATAATGATATACAATCAAAACAACGGGTGCGATTGGATCCGCTTCACTTGGATCCTTCAAAGATATGTTGGGATTGATTTGTCAGCCTTTGAGTTAAGAAGAAATACAGATTATAGGGAAAGATCAATAGGGGCGGCTAGGGTTTGGGGTGAAGAAATAGATGAAACTGAAATGCTATTTTGAATTTTAGATCACGAATACTGGGATCTTCTTTTTTTTTTTTTTGAATATAATACTGGGATCTTCTAATTATACGATTTTAGAATAAACATTAATACAAAATACCTATTTTACCCTTTTAGCTTTACAATCAGTGGTTTAGTGGCCCAATTTATTAAAGCCATTGATCAAACTCATCCAATGGCCTAGATTGGTTTATATGGTTCTGTAAAGTTCTGTACAAAAAACTAGTTCTGCATTGAACGCTATATATATATATATATATATATATATATATAACAGGAGGCGTTACACGTATAATGCCACCTCATTGCCCAGTAATTGCCATGTAATTCATTATCTGCCATGTCATCACATCGTGTCCATGTTGGCAATTTAATTAACTAATTTTCGTATTAAAAATCAGAATTAAAAAATGGAGCAAGCATGATTCGAACATAGGATGTCTCCAACCATAAACAAGCATCTCAACCATTGAAGCAATCCAACTTTTGTTATTAACTTTCCAAGTAAAAATTTATAAAGGCATTAATTAGAATCACAAAAATTAGTAATAATCCAAAACATATTATCCATTTTTAATTTTATGTAAAATAATTATCAGTTCATTCATAATAACTATTTCTCAAAANTTTTTTTTTTTTTTTTTTTTTTTTTTTTTTTTTTTTTTTTTTTTTTTTTTTTTTTTTTTTTTTTTTTTTTTTTTTTTTTTTTTTTTTTTTTTTTTAATGTAAGTTTTATATTTTTTTTCCAGCATACATGTTTTTTTTTGAAAAAATGAGGTGCATGTGTGTTTTTTTTTCTTCTTAATATTTAAATTTATATATGATTTTCTTTATGCACAATTGTTTAGATATCAAACTTATTTTGCTTAAAATAGTAATCACACATATGTTTTTATTATACATTCTTTAATCTTCGAATTTTTTAACAAAAAACATAAACATCCACATGTTACTTCTAAATTTATAAACAACCAAAAAGATGAATAGTATATACTACAAAAAGTTTCATATCAAATGAAATTCGATTAAAATTCAAATGACATCATTCAAAAACATGTGTGCACTCTTCAAAGAACATGTGTGCACTATTCCAAAAACATATGTGAACGCCTTCTAAAATTTTATAATTTCTTCATCATATTCATCATCTACGTCAGTTGCGATTTGCCGTATTGTCATCATTATCTTTAGTAGCAACCTGATACAACCATATGCAAACACAAGTAAACCAAAAAACAAAGATTAGTAAACTGGCTTTTTTTTATTATTATAACATCTGGCTTTTTTTTTATTATTATAGCATGCATGCACAAACTTTTTAAAAGACAAAAACATATGTGCACAACTTATTTTAAACAATTATTTAAAAAGTCATAAGTATTAAAAACACGTATGCACCCATTAATAGTGAGCATCAAAAACATAAAACAATCTAAACTGTTAAACTTAAGCACCAAAAAGAGCTCAAACGAAACAAGTCCATACCTTGCAAAATCTAATACTTGCATGCTTCCAACAAGGAATTGGTATGAAATAAACAAAAGACCAAGGGACGAAAAATTAAAGCAATGAACTGATGAAGTATGCAGGAAAACTATTTTTAATAAATTGAACTAGTTTACATATCTTATTAAAAGTTTACAACAAAAAGTCACCTTGTCTTCCACACTTGTAAGCTTGACATGTTTGACCAAAATCATGAAACACGACAAGTTTAACAGAAAAGAATTGAACTTTTCGATGGATACTTTCAACAGGACAACTCTATCTTCATTATCTATAATACTATGTAAAAATATGTAGAATGACACCTTTATCATATGTGCATCTAAGCCAACATCATTTTTCACATTTTTTCCTATAACTAAAAAACTCTTTCGCTCAAAATTTACCAAGTTTGAATCATATAAACAAAAATCCTAATACGTTGTAGATCACACTAACACCATTTTGACCCATTAGTTGTACAGCGTCACTACAGCCTATTTAGTATTTTCTTCCTGCATATGAAAAACATCCCCATAGTTCAACATATCTATTTCTTTTCATGGATCGTGCATATATGTTCATCCTTGCAAACAAATTATTACTATTGATTTCTAATAAACTACAACCAACAGTGATTTTAACAAACAATCAAACTAAATCAAATAACAGATAAGACACAATAACTTACCTTTATGAACCAGATCTTGTTTTCTTTTTTCGATCAACAACAAACCAAGAATCAAAGTGAAAGCAACCCTTATACACGAATCTGAATGAAAACTTCAAAATAAATTATAATAACAATCAATCCTCATCTTTTTTTATTTTTCTTGTCGTGATTTTCGTCGGATCCACAAGAACAAGAAAGAGGCGGCTAGGGTTTTTTTCGGGTGATAGAGAGAAATGAAAACTGAAAATGAAGATGCCGGTTCTCTAATTAAAGTGGGACAGTTTTTGGCAGAGAATTTTTGACCTAATATTTTCGAAACATGCTATTTTTATGGAGAATGAAAATACCTAATTTGCCCCTTAATCTATTTTCTTTTTAAAAATAAGTAGTAAATATTTACAAAACTGCCATCTTGCATTGATATGATGTACACAATGCATTATTAGGAGTAAAAAAACTGGTTCTGTAGGTTCTGTACAAAACATTGAACGCTACACATATATATATATATATATATATTATTATATATATATATTAGTAATATTATATATATATACTATATATATATATATACTAATACTATATTGATAATATTATATTATAATACAGTATATATTATATATAATAAATTATAATTGTTTGTTTTTAATCGAAATAACAATTTAATCTTAAAATTCATCATATATCTTACAATTCAAGTATTATATAACAACAAAAATATTTAAGTCAAGTGATAAAAAAAAAGTCATAGTTGAACACCTTAAATATAGGCAAGTGGAGTATTTTAATCCGACATCAGTATTAATAACTACTTAATTAATTGGAGTTATTAATCTGGGCAACATCATTAACTATTAGTACTTGTGTTAAATTTAATTCCAACATCAGTGCATAATAGTACTTTGATAGTGCAACAAAAAACTAATTTAAACATCAGTACTATGGTACTTGTGTTTACATCAAGTAATTTTTTCTCTTCTTTTATTTTTGGGTAGAG
>LBNU01009897.1:5687-45281 GCA_014162995.1 Artemisia annua | reverse complement strand
GGACCGTTTACCATCACCCAAGTTTTCCCTTATGGCACCATTGAGTTATCTCAACCCGATGGTCCCAATTTTAAGGTGAACGGTCATCGTCTCAAACATTACTTCGGAGAGGATATACCATCCATGGTAGTCCCGGATCTCCAGACTTTCCCTAAGGACAATTGAATTCAGGGATCGAGTCAAGCTTCGTGACTCGGTAACCAAAAACAAGCGCTTCGTGGGAGGCACCCCATGCGTATCATTCTATCTTCTTTCTATTTTCTAACCAATAACGTGAGGAGGGGCGACCTCTTCCATTCTTGTGTTTCGTGGTTGTTTGTGTTGATTGTCCAGGAATTTCCCGAATTATGATGACTTTCGTGCTCGTTGTTTGTCTCACCTCCACTCGAGTCTCATTATTCATGCTTTTGGAAGTTCGCGATATATCCTAAATCTTATCGACTAACGTATCTTTGGCATAATTAATAAACGGCCCTAGATTTATGTTAGGATTACCCTTACCTTTTCAAACATTGAGGACAATGTTTCGTTTTAGTTTGGGGGGGTCAATCTTCGATTTGATTTGACTTGCACTTTCATTTGTGTCGTTTACTCACGCAACCTCGTTTTTCCGCAAAAATAACAAAAATTGAAAAATTTTGAAAAATTGAAAAAAAATAAGTGTTGAAAAGTTGTGAAAAATAGAATAAAAGTTCGAATAAGTGTTTTGACACCGTGTTGACTTTCTTGTTGGCGAGAGTAGAAATAATATTTTGACTTGATCGGGCGTGTTGAGCCCTAGCTTGTTCCCTTAACCAATGATGATCACATTAGCTTGTGCTAGTTTTGTACACAAGGAGCTATAGAATGCGAATTCTTCTTTTAGAATCTGCAAGTTCCCGTACATTACTTTATATATGCGCAGCTTAAAAGCTTCCGCTAGTCTTTTACATAAGAAGCTATAAAATGCGAATTCTTTTATTAGAGTTTGCAAGTTTCCGTATTTGACTTTAAATATGCGTGGCTTGATTATCGGCTAAGTATTCGCGAGTACTCATTATTTGAGAACTTTAAAAAAAGCGAAGAGCGAGAAATGATAGTGTTTATTTAGAAGTTAGATGTCGTACGTGGAGTAGTTGGTTCTCTTTAAAGCTCATCGAAGGTACTTGTGGCTTTTTCGTTTCCATCAGCTTGTTTCACCCCATATCTTGTGTAAAATAATTAAAGATGTCTCGGTTTTAACGAAATTTAGTTCTTTATCTTCTTAAGAGAATCTTTGCTTGAAAAATTGGGTACACATCAAGGATACACGCCATTGTATTGTGTTGTATTGTATAGTATTTCGTTGTATTGCGTAGTACGCATGTGGTTTCGGAGCTACCCTTTAAAGCCCGGTATTCATAAGAGCTAAAGTGCTTTGAGACTTCGGATTGAGATCGGACCTTGGATCCTACATTCTAACCCTAGCAGTTGGCGGTAGGTCTTGGATTGAAACCGTGAAGGTTCGGAGTTGAAAAGTTACTAAGGCAAGAAAAAGGAAAAAAAAGTGAAAAAGTGAAGAATCAAAAGAAAGAATAAGGATTTATGTTGAGATTTATGGATTATGAGCTTAAGTGTTAAGACTAAAGTTGGTCGCGCGTGAGGTGCATGTGACGATCCTAGATCGGATGCATGAGGTGCACGTGAAATGTACTCGCCAACTTATGTCTATTTCGATGTATTCCAAAGTCTATGTATGTATCCAGTATCCTTGATGTGGACCTCATTTTTCATGCAAACCTTTTTAAGAGAAGATGACTAACTACTTAGCGTTGGGATTCTTGGTATCTTTATCGGACTAATTCATATTGGAACGAGAATTTATGAAGCAATTCATTTCTCAAATTAATTTAAAAAATTCTAGATACACTAAGATTTGGGAACAAGGGGTTTTTACACAAGTAACTACGATGAGTAGTATTGGCATCTAACTTGTAAATAAACGGTGATCTCGTTCATAAGCTTAGTTTGGGAACTTGTGAAAAATCAAGGATGACGAATTTTATCCGTATGGTCACTTTTCTATGAATCGTGTTTCTACTCAAAGACCCTAAAAGTTATTGAAAGATAATGAAAGTCGATACACCGTTACTTGAATAAAGTTGAGAAAAGTTCATAAGTTATAAGTGTAATAAATGGTGGAATTAAGAAAATGGTAAAACGGGGTGTTTAAGGGAATAAATGATTTCGTATATCTTTCGAACATTTTGCTACTTTTCAAAGTTAAGTAAAAAGAGTTATGAAATTATTTATCTCTATGATTGAATCCCATTGCGTGAGGACACGACAATATCTTAGTTTGGGGGATTTTGATATGTGTGAAATCACATATCGGTTTTTCACCATTTTAAGACTTAAAAGACCAAAAATACTAACGAAAGCCAAGGATATTTGTGTTTTTGTCTTAATGATTGTGCAGGAAAGGATTATGCAAAAACGGATTCAAAACGAGACAAAACAACCAAAAACGAGCACGTGATGGGAAGAGTGTCAAGAACCGGAGTCGGAGTAGAATTCTCAAGTGTTGATCATATTCGAGCTCAGATTGGCAATTCAAGTCCTTAAAGAATCATAAAATGACAAGAATGATCCTTTAAAGAAAGTTGGAAAACTACACAAATGGTCCCTGAATTTCAGAAAGTTACATATCTAGTCCTTATGATTTTTTTTTCATAACAAAAGCTGCCAAATATATTCATAAACAAAAGCCCATTTTCCCTTTCACAACACAAAAGCCCATTTTCCCTTTCCCACACCCACGTTTCATAAATAAAACAAATAAATATAAAATATACCAAACGCGCCTTATTCCCTTCCCCCAAAATCCCCAGTTATGAACCCTAATCTCCTACCCCTTCAATTGAACCTTAATCCAACCTCGTATTAAAGGGCTTTTCAGTCAAATCAACTCCCTGACACCTTGTCAGCCTGTGACAGCAAATAGAGGCCACGTGGAAGAGTTTTATTGGCAGGAACACGTCTCGAATTGGAATTAAGGGCTGTGATTGGTCGAGCTACGTGTATGGAATCCAAGGAGTATATTCAGAGGAAGATTCCATCTCCAGAAGGTTCTAAGAATGCTCTTTGCTCCAGCTATAAATACAAGGGTCTAGTCTTCATTTCAATGTAATTAGATAGTGATTAGTTAGCTGAAACTCTGCCAAATTATGTTCAGAAATTAGATTTGTAATTGTTCTTTGTTAATCAATAAAATTCAGTTTAGTTTTGTTCTTAATCCTCTTTGAGTTAGTGAATTCGAATCAGTGTTATTGTTTTAAGCATGGTTTAAGCTCTAGTAAGCTCATTGAACTGTCTCTAAAAGCTTCTCATACGCTTATCTAAGCTCTCAAATCATTTACAAGTTTTTCTTATTTCTTACTTTTATTAAAATCATAAAAAATATAAAAATAAATAAATAATAAAAAATTGTTGAGATTTACTAAAAAGCAGTTGAAAATCAGTTTGAGATAATGGAATTAAGCTCAATTCAGTTCATAAGTTCTAAAAAGGTTGTTTAGAAGAAGATTCAGCTCAATTTCATTCCTTAAGCATTGTGGTTAACAAAAGTCAAAGGACTGGGATATGGTGTTTTGATGAATTCAGAAGTGGTATAATTGATTAGTTGTGGATATAAGCCTATCCAAGAGATAGGCAAGCTTGGAGGTTCTCAGGGAGCTGAGAACTGAATTTGTAAGTTTCCATTCCATTATATAGCATAGTAACATAGTTACTATTGAATTAGTTTACATATAGCTAGCTTGGTTGGTGTTTGTTACTGCTCATATTCATGTTCTGTGTGGTTATTTGATCTTTATCAAGTCATCTGTTAGTTGTTAAATTTTACATATAAAGTTCATAGTTGTTAACAGCTAAAATTTGTATCTTAGTGAATCTGTGTAGGATTGTTGTTATTTGTGGTGAATTGAGATTCATTCAGTAGAAATGAGTTAGTGATGGAGTAATTTGATGATATAATGGCTAAAATTTACCTTTTGCTTCTATAAATTTGCATTATATGTTCATTCAGGGGTGTTTGGCACTGTATTGCATTTTGTGCTTGTGACTGTTTAACATTTTTAGCCATAGTGATTTAGCTCTCACTAGGAGTTATAAGTAGAGTAGATTCATATTTCAGTAGTCATGAGTTGATCTTAAGCATTTTCATTAGTTTCTCTAAAGTTGCTAGGTTTAACAGTTTCAATCAAAGTTATTGTATAATCTAGTGTAGGTTCTAAATAGGTGTTAGCTTAGTCTCCATTTTAGTGTTTGTGCATGTTTCTGAATCTGGTTCATTAGATATTAGCTTAACATTACCTTTTTGACCCATTTTGCTAACTGCATTAGCAGTTTTCTGTCTCAGCAGCTACTTTTCTACTTGGACTCATTTGTACCCATTTTTTAGCTTATCTACTTGAACAAAACTTTTCATTTTTGTTTCTAGGTAATCTCAGCTAGCTGGCCTTTCCAAACTTTCAGCTTTTAATCATTTCCTTTGCCATTAGCTTATATTAGTTTTAGCTCCTAAAATTCCTCTTAAGCTGTTCTGTAGGCCTGCAGATTCAACCCACTGTTTGAATAAGCTCATAAAAGCTCTAAATGGCTTGAAATTCAGATTGCTTGATCATTGGTTGCTTGTCGTTATTATTCATCTGTTTCAGCCTTTTTCTTTAGCTTTTGAGTAGCTTTTGCATTAGCTTGAATATGCCCCCATAGGACTGTTTGGAATTAGCTCAGTTTGATATCTTTTTGTTGATTGAACATTTGAATTCCTTATTTTGTCTTCTGATATAGATTTAGTAGAATATTTAGGTTAGTCTCATGGTAGATTTAGCTTATTGCAAATAGTGGTTCAAGCTTGTGCATGCTTGAGTCCTTTTAAGCTTTTCATTTTTATCTTTTAATAGTTCTAGTAAAACTGTTTGAATTTTGCTTCTTTGTCTCAGCTTATTTTAGATTTCTAAAAAGTTGTTTTTATAAATATCTCCTATTTTTTTTATGTTTGTTAAGTTTTGAAAAGAAAAATTAAAAAAGTTTTCAAAAAAGGTGGTCAGAAGGACTTGAACCCCTGACCTCCACACAGCCTAAGTCTCACACAACACACAACAAAACCAACTGCACCCTAGGGATTTCTCATTATTTTTCTTCCTTTTTATTCTTTTATACTTCTTTGCATTTTCTTATTTCCTTTTAAAAGCTTGCACTGTTTAAGCTTAAAATAGCTTTTCAAAATTAGTTTTTCCAATTTTTACATTTTTTTTCATAATTCTGATATAATAAAAGATTTTTAGAATAAATTTCATAATTTTTACTTTTCATTTTCTATTTTTAAATCTTTTATTTCTTTTATATAGTTTTTAATTCATAGAAAATAAATAAAAAGTCAAAAAAAATATATATTTTTCTTTTTCTAAAAATTCTTTTTAGTTGTTTAAAGTTTTTAGAAATTTGTTTCACATTTTTAGGATCATTTTTAAACAAAAGTCGCGTTTTATTTCGTACGTTACGTTTTAATATTTCACGTTTGCATTTCCATTATCTGATTTTTGATCTTTGTGCATTCATAGCTTGTACTATGTGCTCTATTTGATATATCTTTGTGCTAATTGAATCTCTTTCCCACTATTTTCACTTTACACTTTTCACAAACACGGTTTATCATTCACGATAAACAATTTTCCATTTAACCTTCACTGAGACACGACCCGAGTGATTTCTTATTTGTTGAGAAATTACTTGGATATTATATATATACTATACACGACACATCATATCTCTTTTTTTCAATTTCTATTTGAACATAGTCTGTTCTATAGATCATGATGGTGGTAATAATGTATTTTTCTCGAAATTTTTTTGCATCCATGGGTCGATGGAAGAATGTGGACAGATGTCGGAAGTTAATGATAGAAAGTGGCGTCCGCGTAGGGAACCCGGTTGCAGTTCAATTGAAGTGGACAATGTAGTACATGAATTTGTTCGCCAATTAATGTGTTTTGGTTGATATTTGAAATAAATTGAAAGATGCAGGTTCTGTGCTTCATTATATAAATGATGAGGAAAAAGAGGGGTCGGTTAGTTATCATAGTGAAAGGATTGCGGTTGCTTTGGGGCTCATGTGTATCCCTTTCGGAACGGGGCTCATGTGTATCCCTTTCGGAACGGAATTTCGAGTGGTGAAAATTTTAAGAACTTGTGACGATTGTCATACTGTTATGAAGCTAATATCTAGGATATATAATAGGGAGATAATTAAGAGGTATCGTAATAGGTTCCACTATTTCTAGAACGGTGTTTGTTCTTGTAAAAATTATCGGTGAAAAGAGCATACAAAAGGACAGTTACAATCAACTAAACCTGTATAAAGTTTCTGTTGTTTGTTACTGAAGCATTTGTTTTGTACAGGGTGTATTTGCTACTGCTATTAATGTTATTCATATTTACCTCTATGCCATTAACAACCATTTTAAGATATTTTGTTCAGGCTCATTCGGTACACAATTTTAGTCAATGGTATCATATGAAGCATGGCCGGATTTTAGGGTGTGCAGAGTGATCAACCGCTCAGGGCCTCCAAATTTTCAGGGGCCCCGATGTTATAAACGCATGGTTGATTTTATTTATTGTTTAACGTAATAAGGATGGAAATATAGTCTAGAACCTAAGATTTTTGTGTAGAATTAGAACAAATATTAGTTTCAATCGATTTATAAATAAAGAAAAGAACAGAGTTACAGACTGTGGGTGAGGAAGATGACTATTATGAAGAGTATTCACCTTTTTACCTTAAGGTTTATAGATTTTACACTATCTTAGCTCTTTTTATTTCCATTATTTGAATAAAAGTACCAATGGGTTTACCAATTTACACTTTCAACCTAAGTTTAGGAAAAAAAATAGAACTAGTCAATTTATTTCCAATCGATTGCTTTATACATTTTTAGAAAGATTTCGTATGTGTTTAGTAAAATACTGCAATAAACCTAGACATGTTACTGCTTTTTTATATTTACAAATACTTGACTTTTTTTATATGTATATAACATATAATTAAAATCGTGTTGTCTGAGAGGTCTACTTTGTCATATTGGCACAGGGCCTCCAAAATTCACGGGATGGCCCTGATATGAAGGGTGCTCCGAATGTGATTATTAGTCAAACACTTCTGTTAAACTATATGTAAGTCACTGAATACATACTTCCACACACACTGGGTAGAAACAAGAAAGTAGTATAGATTGTAATAATTCAAAGGCACAACTTTTTGCGGGTACTTCCACAACGCCTTTCATGACAGAATGATTCATAAAACTTAGCCATTGAATGCATAAATACACCATTATTTTGGATAAAGAGAAGATATAAACGATCTGGTCCTAAACGAATGTCTGAACATGTTTTCTGGCAGCAAAATAATCCATGTTGTTTTATCTATGAGTCCTTCACCTACAGCTTCTCCCTGCAAACACTCGGAAAGTAGTAGTTTGCAAAAACATAGGACGCCACTGAGAAATAGTGTTATCTCAAATTTATTTGTCAAATTCCCAAAGAACACCATTTCCATCCTCTGCGATGAGCAAATGTATATGTTAATATTCAATTATTCAAAACTACTATAACATAAGAGATGTTACAGTCTTACAGACAAATCAGCCATTTATCTTCTGTTTATTTCATAATCTCATCAGGAAAGCAAGAATTCAAACCTTGAATAATGAGTGATAAAGCTAGTCTCATATTCGTATAGCACAAAGCTGGTTTCATGCTCCCTTTAGCAAAATAAATTATTATGTCCCAAACCACAAAATGAAAGATACATTTTCTGTTGTAATAAATGAATTCATTTTGTAATCAGTTATCCTCAAAACTAAATATTTGGAAAAATCTTACACACATTTTGAGTCACACTTGGTTCATTAGGAAAACATAATAATTTTCAAAAAAAAATAATAATAAATAAATAAATAAATAAAAATCTAGAAATAAGTGTAAAATTGTAGTTGTTTTCTATGAATAAATCAAGAATATGTATATATTGTTTGCGAAGTTCTATAATACAGACTCATTTTAGTGTGAATCTAAAAGGAGTTGAAGATGTGTTTAATGAAGTTTTAAGAAACATTAAATAGTCATCTGATCATCCCTCTATTGATCGTACGTCAATCATTTACGACCTGAAGCAATAGCTCAAGATGACTTGGATAAGGGAATCACAAAACGAGCTAAACAAGAGCTTCACCAAGTACCCAAAAATACTGTATAAATTTGCTGATCCTGGTATATCAGAGGCATACAGCTTGGAATGTTAACTTTGACTCCCATACAGTCAACCAAATCATTATAACTTCACTTTGCCACGAAGCTCTCTATGATGTCGCATTGTCGCGGATAATGTTTAGACGAACCTCAAGAACCCGACATCAATCCCTGGAGATCCGAATTCAGAAGGATGTAAACGAGGTACCTGCTTTGATGTCGGTTTCGGACAACGGTAAGAAACTTAAGCAAAATGGGTCAAATCTTGAGTTTGACATTTGTGGTGTTCATTACTAAAAACTTCTAAAAAATATAAATAAGCAAGCCCAAGCATCTAGCTTCACCTAATATCCACCTTTCTCCATTCAAATCAACTCACCCAAAACGAATTTAGTTATCTCGTGGTTTGGAAGGTATCTCGCAGAGAGCAAAAAAGGCATATACTTCCTACATAGTTATTGTCACAAATAATTGATCAGGCAGCTTCTTGGCATAATAGGAAAAAAGCTGTTAAGAGTGACTATAGAGGCTGGAGCTAGACCACTCCCAACCCTTTTGAAGTTGGCATGTGTGACATCGTTGTATAATCAATAAGAATGGGAGACAATGAAGAAGCTACGTAAATTTGGGATGTGGATTTCAGTTTCATTCAGTATTTGTTTGTCCAGTGAGTGGAGAAGAAAGCCATATACAATATATGTTACCATGTCAACTTGTGATCAGTTTAGGAACAATCTATAGGTTGCCAAAAGAAAACACACAGAAGGTTAAGTGTCCATTTTTTGAAAATTCAGCTTGAAGATGAAATGGGTACGCTAATGATTAAAGAGTGCACCCAACTGTTTTTCTGAATGTTAGAATTGAGTCTGTAGTGGTAATCATATATCAATGTTAGCTTTATTTGATGTTTTCATCGACAATTTTTTCGATAATAACTTGAAAGTATTGCGATATAATCTCAAATTTAGTCAAATTTTTGAATGTGTGGAATCAGGAAAGGTATGGTCTAAGCATGAGGGCGTTTGGGATTGTTTATTTCTGCATTTATATGCTCTTTTTAAGCAAATATAAGTCATAAAAGAGTTTCAAACAAACATCCCAAACACCCCCTTTATTGATTTAGTTACTAGACACTATTGAACAATCAAATAATCTGCAAAATGCTTTGTACAGACTACAGATATCTATACACCCCTTAGCCAACTATCATCGATGAAATAGATTCAGTTAGTTTATCATCCCTTTTGATCATGAATCAGTCATTACAGCCCTCAAGCAAAAGCTCGAGAGAATTTGACCACATTAAAAGTTAGAAAGCTCATGAAAGGCGCTAAACCATAACTTCACCAAGTACTCGGAAATATTAGATAGTATAGTTGACCGTTAGTATGGATCTAAAAGGAGTTGAAGATGTGTTTAATGAAGTTGTTAAGAATCAAGAACCAGTAACTTCTAGTTACATAGAAGTGATTCATCAGATAGATAACGAGATTAAATAAGCGAGATTACAAAGATTCAGTCAGTTGATCAACCCTCTATTAATCATATTAATTCAGTCATTACCAATCAAGCAAAAGGTCGAGACCATCTGGCCACATGATTAACCGTTAAAACAATCACAAAAAGAGCTAAATAAGAACCTCACCAAGTATCCGAATATATTGTCTAAGTTTGGTGATCCTGATATATCAGAGGCATACAGAAATGTCGTCCCTGACTCCGGCACAGTCAATTAAGTCCTTTTAAATTCAGTTTACCATGAAGGTGTCGCAGGTCGTTTCATAGAAAAGTCTCAGGAACCCAAAATCAATCCCTTGAGATCTGAATTTCAAAGGTTGCAAAAGGTTATCAAGACATTTGAAGCTGGAATTATACTTGAACAAAATGGATCAAATCCTGAGTTTGACATTTGTGGTCTTCATTACTTAAAACTTCTAGGAAAAAAAAAAGGAAAAGAAAAAACCACTTGAATTCGCTGAAAATCATCTTTTTCTGTTCAAATCAACTCAGCAGAACGAGTTAAATGATCTCTTGGTTGGATGGCACTTCACATAGAGCCAGAAAATTCATATACTTCTCACTTATTGTCACAATTCAGACAGGAGGAATTAGTTAAAGAGATGACCAACCAGGTTTTTAGCATAATAGGAGAGAATCTGTTAAGTGTGACTATAGAAGCTGGAACTATAGGACTCCCGACTTTTTGAATTCGGCACATGTAATTTCGTTGAATAAGAAACAAGAATTGGAGACAAAGAAGAGGATACCTGTGGCAATAGATTTAGGAAGAGAATTTTAGCTTCATTCGGTATTTGTTTGTCAACTGAGTATAGAAGAAAGTGATTGATCATACATGCTACCATGTTCCCATGTGATCAGTTTGGACTTTGGACACAATCATTGAATTGTCAGAATACCACACAGAAGAGTTTAAGTGTCCGGTTTGGGAAAGTCTTCTTGAAGATGAAGTACATTGATGATTGAAGGGTACATTGATGATTGAAGGGTGTAGCGAACTGTGTAGCGGTAGTTATCTCAAAGCTAGTATCGTATGCCTTTTGATGTGCTAGTTTGGGTATTAGCTGATGTTGTCATCAACACACTATTCATTATTTACTTGAAAGTGTTGAACTCAAATTTAGTCGAATTCTGAATCTTTAGAATCAGGATAAAAAATAATAGTAGAATAAGGTTTGGTCTTTGTATTATTTGCTTCATAATCTATTCTATTGCCATATAGTTTTTACAGATATATTATATTCGGATGTATAAGCATGATGGTGTCTTTGATTGCTGATTTAAGTCTGTGTGCTTGTTTTTAATAAGCAAATAAACTGAACTTTGGATAGAATGGAGTGAGTTCATTGCCAACAAATGTCCCACCAGGGGAGCTTCGTTGTCTGATGTTGAGAGGTTACTAGCAAAGACAGCTTTGGAAGGTTCCTTTTTTTTGGTGCAAAAGGTGAATTATATTATTTACCAAAGACTTTAATACAACATAAACAACTGCTGACATGGGCATTCCCAAGATCAGATACAAAGAAGAAATACAAAACCAAACATATCAGTAACCGATATCAGACAATACTACAATAATATGTCTGACAAACTCTGTTTGATGAAAACAGAGAATCTAAACCCCAGCTACATCCAAGCTACAGGCTTTAGCTTCACCTTTATGCACCATAAGAATGTACCTTATATATCATATATGCATACGCATTAATAAAGGTTCCTTTCAAACATTTACAGTTTATCGGGTAGCCAAACCTATACTTTGTTGAAGATGTTACAAAAAGAATACTACGTAGTAGATAAATGAAAAGACTTCACAGTAGGCTAATATACACGAAAAAAGATTCTGGAGTCACAAAATCACAAAGGCCTCCAACCTAATGGACTCTTTACCATGTGATTGCAGAATACAATCAAAAATTTGCAAAAGTTTGAATGTATAAAAAATCTAGTATACCATGAAATAACACATGAAACCATGACAAAAACAACCATAAATGGGCAATAGCAGCCAGCAATTTGAGAAGACAATTATAATTCATAACATTTACAATAATATCTGAATCTACTAAGTGAAAAAAGTAAACAAATGTTACAAGGACAACACTTAGAACAAGGTTAAACGCATAGAAACCGAGCTGCATTGGGCTTCTATGATCAAAATAAATTGTTCCAACGACGGAAAGCTTCCTACTAATCTTCACATGAAGCACTTTTTACTTCATCCAAACATCAATTGTCTTTTCAAATTGCTACTAATATGATTGTAAATTTATAAATTACTAAATTCAACCAAAATTAGAACAAAAACATTCACAAACTAAATGTAGACTACAACATTTCATGAATCCAATATATAAAACGGGGGCATTTGGTTGGTGAATTTCAAATCACTAGGGATTTCAAACCCGCAACACTTTTGGTTAACATAAAAGATTCACCTTAACATTAAAAAGTTCAAGTTAAACAATTTACCTTGTCATAGCGGCTACAATTTCCAAATAGTTGGAGTTCTCCAAACATCATTATAACTGCAAGGACTAATTATCTTGCATTACTGGTATTGATGGCTATAGCCCTTAACGGTTTCCACAACCCATGAGGAAAGATAGATCATTCTCCATACCGTCTCACCGGACGATTTTGATCCCCATAGCGGTTGGTTGGGGTTCTTGGATTAATGGCTGCGTCTGTACTCTATCATATAAAAAAATGAGAGACCAACCAGAGGATCATCAAGTTTCTTCAATGGTTTTACAATTCTCTCTCTGTCGGAAGCATCATTTGGTCAATCGGAGTGGTTTATTTTTACGACAACCCTAAGGCTCAACACATTATCTTTGGTTTTAGCTTCTCTCCCGCCTTGGTCCTTGCAGTTATAATGATGTTGTATTAGAAGCTAAACCTGAAGATAATAGGTTGAGCCTTGTGGTAAAAATAAACCCTCCGATTAACCAAATAGTGCTTCTGATAGAGCGAAATTAGTAAAGCCATTGACGAAACTTGATGATCCTCGGGTTGGTCTCTCCCTTTTTGATACTTTTTGATACGATAGAGTGCAGACAGCAGATAACCCAACCAACCGCTACGGGGATCAAAATTGGCCGGTGAGACGGTATGGATATCATGGTTTATCTTTCCTCATCGGTTGTGGAAACCCAATAAGAGCCATAGCCATGAATACTACTAATGCAAAAAAAAAAAAATAAACCTTGATGTATTGCCCATATTAAACCTATTCTAGGACATTTGTAACACCCCAACCCGACAAGGGTTAAAGTGTCACATTCATGGTGTCAATCAGAACAAACACAAGCATAAACTTTAA
The DNA here is from genome assembly GCA_014162995.1 of Artemisia annua. NCBI lineage: Eukaryota > Viridiplantae > Streptophyta > Magnoliopsida > Asterales > Asteraceae > Artemisia > Artemisia annua. Next base: position 32,167 of record LBNU01009897.1, on the reverse strand, counting down.
AGATACAAAAAGATACAAGCGTTACAAAAAGGTTCCATGATAAAGGAATACAATATCAAAACTAAGTACGAATGACTAAACTAAAGCATCTTCAGAACCACTATGAACTCATCAAGCAATTCTCTCTAAAAGCTCCTAATTGCACTCTTCACCCATAACCCAGCTTCCTTCTAAAACCTGCCGCGGGAGAAAGAAAACGCGGCTGAGCTTAAAAAGCCCAGTGAACAGATATAACAACAAAGTAATATGAAACAGAAAAGAAAGACAGAATATGTTGCATTGGATAAGTATCAGAAAGGTGTAACATGGTTAGAATATGAAGGTAAAGTTAAATAAGGTAGAAATAAACGTAGAGGTTAAGCGTAACAGTAAATGTAAGGATTTAATATAAGTTTGGTGTAAAAGTAAATATAAAGGTACCAGATAAAGTTTAAGTTTAGGTTTCATATTCAGTATTTCAACCACGTGCCCAGAACAGATCAGATAATATCAGTAGCAGCCTCATATGCAATCCAGAGGGGAGGCCTCAGAATAACAGATGTAAACAGAGGGGTGACCTCAACGGGTTGTGAAGGACGTGTATTGCACACACAGCCACATTCACCAGATAACAGATAATAATAACAGATATCAGATAACAGATAACAGACCTAGGATGCATCCATTCGCCCCTCACCCATTCACGTGCAGACCATAATCAAAGGGACGGTGTGAGAAATCACTCACCCACACATGAGTCATGTCACTGGTGCATCAATGACACGGACATGGAACCCCCATGCCTAGTGATAGCCCGGGTTTCATACTGAATGGTCAATGTTTAATTTACAAAAGTTCAGATTTCATATCAGAATTTAAATGTCCAGATAAATCAAAGTTCAGATTATACAGATCATATCAGATATTTATATGTCAGATTTTATCAGATGAGCAGTTTTATAAATCAGAGGTTTGACTTTCAAAAGGTTCATAAACCAGAAATCCATCCTTTTAAACGAGTTTAAAATCAGAAGTTCATCCTTTGAAAAGGTTTAAGTTTCATAAGAGTAAAACAGGTTTTAATATCAAGGTTCATATTTCATAAGTTCAATATCAATGGTTCAGATAGCAATTCAGATAGTAAGTAGTTCAGATAAAAGTTCAACCAGAAAAGGGAATCATAGCAATGGCATAGGGAATCCTAAACAAAGGAAAATATCAGAATAAAGGTAGCAGGGTTCATATCAATGGTTCAAGGTTTACAAGTGTGAAAGTTTTCATAAGGAAACAGATTTAGAGGTTTTTCGTTCATTGAAAATCATAATGATCATAAAGGTATTTCTTTAAAACGTTTTAGCAAGAGTTAATTAAATTTCCATTAAAACAAGTCTAACATCATATTAATAGAAATCATATCCATACAGTTGTCCCATATCATCCATTTATGTTTTCAAAAGTTTTCATACAAAACATAATATCAATGAACCAGAGATATCAGAAGAACCGAGATCAGAAATCAGAGTGAGTATAGAGGAAACGGATCATGAGTCATGAGAAACCTTACTGAAAGGTCAGAATATCTGTACCTCAACCAGAAGACAAAGCAGACACAAGAAAAAACATCAGACAGAAATAGGAACTCCTCCTTCTTCACAGAACCTAGACGGATTAGAAGTCGAGTATTATTCAATAGTTCATTTTAAATCGGATTACTCCTTTTTAGGTTATCTTTCCATTTTTAGAAGCTTTCCAGATTTAGCAACTTTCCATATTTAGTAACTTTCCAGATTTAGTAACTTTCCAGATTTAGTAACTTCCCATTTTTAGCAGGTTTCCAGAATTAGTAGGTTTCCATTTTTAGAAAGTTTCCATAAATAGCAGTTTTCCAAAGTAGGCAAGTTTCCACTTATTAGCATATTCTTATAAGTTAGTTATGACATTCTATCAAGTTTCATGGCCTCATGCATTACAGATTTCCTTTTATAGACATATTGTGAGATTAGGGTTTCACTTGATTACAGAACATGCATTAGGGTTAAAAGTGTCATTTTAACAAGTTGAGGGTTCATAATTGCAACTAACCATATCATATCATTCATATAAAAGTCACATAAGTCAAACATATCAGATTTACACTTTACACCCTTATAGTTTCAAAAGTTACCATTTAACCCCTTTAATTACATAATTACCATAATTAAACCTTTAACTAATATAATTATCATGCAAACACCACGACTATATAAAATGTCATAAACAGCCCCTCAAGTATCATTCAAGTCGAATTCATGCCAAGTTTATCACATTTACATTTTTAGCCCCTCCAGTTACAATATTTACAATTTAGCCCTTTAAATCATATAATTAACATATAAGTCATGTAATTCATCAAATAACCATCCAAGCCCATCAAGTATCAATAAATTACATTTCTGGTCCTTCCAATATAATTAAGGTCGAATCTCATGCATTTACATTTTTAACCCTCAAGTTTCATAATTTACAAATTAATCCTTATAATTATCAATTTAACATATAAACCACAAACTACTCAAATAAGCACACAAGTCCATCAAGTATCATGATTTTACACTTTTAGTCCTTTAACATAAATTTAGGCCAAGAATTAGGTATTTACACAATTAGTCCTTTAAGTTTCTAATTTAACCTAATTAATCCTTTTTAATTCCATTTATCATATCAACCCTTAACTTCCAATATTTACATAAATTATCCTTCATATTAGGACCTGTACAAATCAATACCAATTTACATAATTTACAAAACAAGTCCTCCTATTTAATTAATTTATAATCCGACATATATAATTATATATAATTAAATTTTAAATTCCAAACTTTAAAAATAGGCATCTATGGTCCTTCTCATTATTTTTCCAATTATCCTACTGTATTTACAAGAGTTATAAAAATAGCCCAATACTTTTAAAAATTACCAAACAGCCCCTTTACATGTAAATCATTAATTCGGTTTTGATGTAAATTCCATAATACAAACCCTAAATTTTTCCCAAGCATCAAATCATCATTATAGCATCATTATATCAGTAGTTAACTCATAAAATTGTCAAAACCCTAACCTTAACCTTTTCGAATTTCTTTTCTTTTAATTATAGCCGAAACACCACTAATTCACAAATAATTATTCTAAGCTTCAAACAATTAAACTAATAATTTTTATAGGTTCCATAATCATCATAGAAGACCAGAAAAATAATAAATCATCACACAAAATTCATTTAGGCCGATTTAGCTAATTCCATAAAATTAGGGTTTTAATTTTATATTAATTCGTATGGCCACATTAAGATGCATGGATCATTTTTATCAATTTATACAGATCATATGAGGTATAGATAGTGATAAAAAAAACCAAAATTGGTTTGGATCAAAAGGAACAAGCTTTGTGGATTTATCCTTTCTCGGCTACAATTAAACATCCCAATAAATTCACCACTTCGAACCAATGCTTCCACAACACGAACCCCTATTTTTCTAAGCTTCTTATGACCTCAAAGGACCCAGGAAAAATATATAATTTCTTCAGAAAGTTCGGATTTGATGGTGGTGAATTTTTGTGTTTCGGCTAGGGTAAAATTTAGGGTTTTCTTTGATTTTTGAATGAGTTTTGCAAATGAGAAGATATGGTGTTATATGGTTGAGATTTTGGCCGAGTTATAGGGGAGGGTAAGCTCAAAATTTCGGCCCTATTGATTTGTTATTCAATTTATATCTTATTTCCTTATTTACTTAATTTTATGCCATAAATAAATATTGTACATAATTAATTTAATTGGAACTATTCTTGGTCTAAGGAAAACGTGTAACATAAGTTTAGAATTTTGATTTTGTCATTTTCATCACTTTATAAGTTTTATAAAGTTTTTGTATAATTATTTTTGATTTATTTATAATTTCATAAGCTTTTATTAAAGTTTTTATTATGAGGGGTATTTTGGTCATTTTATAGAGTTTCAGATTTTAGGTATTACAACATTTGTTTCCTGTTTTCAAAATATCAACCAAAATTAGAACAAAATTTAATATTCCCAAAATAAATGTAGACTGCAATGTCATTTCATCAATCAAATATATAAAAAGGGGGCGTTTGGTTAGTGAATTTCAAATCACTAGGAAGTTCAAACCTTAGTGATATCTTAAAAGATGTAATGTTTATGTAAATAACAAAATTGCCCCTCTTGTGATATCTTCTTAATAAGTTAGTTAGTTAGTGATGATTTGCTGAGATGAAGGTGGGTTTTCTAAGGGTTTTCAAAAAGAACTTTAACTACATAACTACAGTATTGTTTAATTATAAAAACTAGAAAACGGTTCAAAGAAAAACCCAACAAATCCATCTGTTCAAATAGGTAAGCTAACACATGGCATTTATTTCGTGTTCAAATGCAAGGTTACAAGATTACAAAAAAGGTTTATCTTTTGATACAGAATTACAAAGGATCCAATAAACAATGTGATACAACCTGAAGTGAAATTACTTGATTAAAAATAAGAACAATACAGATAGAAGCCCTATTCGAGAGGGGTGATCTCCAAGTACAAGGTATGAAACCTCACTGGAGAAAAATAAAATCTAGACCCCTAAAAAAATAGACTGACACTACTTAAACTATATTTTGGAGGGAACAGTTGAGCAGTTTATTCCTCTCCTAATTCAGTGGGTTAACACCCCCCCCCCCCATCTTGAGTTTTGAATGGTACTTTCCCTACTAATTTCCCTCCACCTCTTTTCCCTCTATCCACTTGTAACTGGGCTTGCCTTGACCCGACCCAGTGTGTAACACCCCCAAAATTCGGGTCTAGCGGAAGCATACATGCAATGGGGTGCTACGAAATCGGTATCACAACACAAGGAACAAAGAATGGTTTTTATTTCNAAATCATCACCACATCATCCTCTTGAAGACCCTTGAAGAAGATGGTGATTTGAAGCAAAGATTTGAAGGTTTTCTTGAAGTTTCTTGATGTTTTATTGAAGTTTTCTTGAAGTCTTCTTCAATTATATTAAAGAGTCATATGGGGTGCTACGAAATCGGTATCACAACACAAGGAACAAAGAATGGTTTTTATTTCATTTATATAGAATAAAAGTTGTTATCAAAAGCATATAGTTTACATGCTATGAAAATAGTGCGGAAATAGGCCCATAAAATAATTAAAGCGGTCCCAAATATTCATCAGAGTCGCCTATGACCATGCCCCTTGCCAAGCGCCTTCAAATAGTGAGCTATCGCCTTAAACCTGAGAATACACGCTAAAGTTCAGCTTACGCTGGTGAGTCCATAGAGTTTAAGTTATAAAAACAGTTGTGGACCTGAAGAGTTTAGTGCTATATGTGACTAGAGGCAGGTATAGACATCATAATCACAATCACAATCTCAATCTCAATCTCAATCAATAATTTATCATCTTAGAAAAGATGAAGGGTCATAGTGAGCAGGCCTCTCAACGGTCACTAGCCAGGTCACAGCAAGGAACCACCCGTTACTGCCCCGGATCTAGGCCGCAGCAGAGTCTATTCCAAACTAGGGTCAAAGCGCCCTAGCTCTAGGTCACTTCTACTTCCGTCTAACCTTATCTAGCCAACACATGTAGCAAAACCAAGTAGTAGCAGGTCCAAGAAAATGGTTTGAGTTAGGAAGCTCTCATATATAAACCAGGTAAACACATAACGCATTCGAATATCCGAATCAAGTATATCGGTAAATCAATCAATCAATCAAATCTTAATCAATCAAATATTAATCAAACCGTTCACGTAATCAGATAAACAATCATTGAGTTTAGTTAAAAGAGCATGTATTCTCCCCCAAAAATAGTTATGAAAACTTGTTTAAAAGAAAGGGGGCTATGAACTCACCTTAGCCACAGCAATGCAAAGATCACGACCGACACAACTTGGCATCTAGAGCTAATCACAACGTTATCCAAAAGATGGGTACGACGGCACCAAGTAGTACGAACACGAGGGTACACCCTAATACGCATATGATTATCTCAAAATATAGTTCGTACAATAATAAAGTCTATAAAGACGATGTGTCATAGTTTTCGTGGATTATTCAAATCATTACTTATAAAAAGTTAAGCATCAATGTTTTCGTAAGAAAACTTTATGTTTCATGTGGTGTGGTAAGAAGACATAGACTCCTGATGCAACTCATGCCAAAATGAGAAAGACATCGACATACAACTCACACTAAAGAAGAATAAACATCAACATACAACTCACACTAAAGAAGAATAAACATCGACATAGTCGATAGATATTAACTAGAACTCAAGTTAATCGAAGAAAATTTAGAAAATGACGCCTACTAACTATTTAATATAAAATCGGTCAATTGATAAGTTTCGGTATTTAGCCTACTAACTATTTAATATAAAATCGGTCAATTGATAAGTTTCGGTATTTACCCCATACTACCAAATAGTTTAAAATAGTCCAATATGTTTTATAAAAAGTCACAAGTTAATAATTCAATTAGGAAAAGGTTTTAAGGATTAAATAAAACTATTCATTTTGAATTCTTTGTCGGGTTTTATAAACGTAATCTTAAGAAAGTTTAGAAATAAAAAATGTAAGTTTGGAAATAAAATGTAAGTTTAGAAAAGTTTATAAATTTCGGCATGACGCGTCCATTTATATAACTTTTCCAAGTCAATAGACTTTAAATAAACTCAACTCTCCAAAAACAATAATTCCCGACAATTTATTAGAAACTATAAAGTGTATTCGTTGATTATTAGACATTATTTACTTATTGTGTATCCGTTACGAATCAAATATATTAAATTCGTTACGAGTCTAATATATTGTATTCGTTTCAAGTCCAATAAGTCCATATCGTCCAACGTCCAATGTCCAATAAATCCAATAATTGTCCAAACGTAATCAATCTAATATAGTTCAATATATTAAGAGATTCTCGAATAGTCCAAGTAAAATCAATATTTAACCCATTATGTATTATATGACCTCAAGTGTCAAGTCCCAAAAGCTTATCCAACAACGTACTAATAGCACCAATGTCAAAGACAAACAAAAGCTCGTTAGTTTTGTTATTTAATGACCGAAAATATATAACACAAGTCATATAAGTTATAAACTTAACGCTTTACCATATTATAACCAACAAGCACTACTCTTTTCATCTTTGGGCCTTTCGACCCTTAAAGAAAATAACAAACACACCCTTGTCGACAGGAAACAAAATAATAAATCAATCCATATATCAACCGAGACCAAAACAAACTATTATACTAGGCAAATCCAAATTTTAAAGGTTGAGACACAAACTGAGACCAAATCCAAAGTATATAACCAATCCCAACAAACTCAAGACAATAACCATATTCATCAAATGAGCAAGAATTTAGCAAGAAGAAAACGAACCCAGAATCAAACCATAGATAGGTTCGGGTCGACCCGAACCAAATAATAACCAGTAACGAGAACGACACCATTTTCTTACTAATCTTACCACACGAAACCTTTATTAACTCATTTTAATCCGTTTCTTAATCTCCAATATAATAATATCAGTTTATTTCCGTTTCTAAATCCATCTAATCCACGAAAATGTTAACACCATATATGAACTCGAAAATTAAAGGAATATAAACGAGTGGTTTTTACCATACCACATAGACCACGAGAGAGAGAGAGAAAAGAGGTGGTGGCGGATGGTGACGGAGTGACGGCTGTACAATACTCGAGTCAACGAAACCAACGCAACCCTAAGCGTGACCTCAAGCTCTCGATCTGGAACCTTGACCACGATCTACATAACCTTCGATATCCCAAACGAAAAGCATGAAGAGACGGGGTGATGAAGGCGCGTACGGTTCACCAATAGGTGGTAAAAGGTTGTGTGGTGATGTTTCACGGCGCGTACACATGTGGTGGTGGCGCGTGTTGTAGCTCAACGTACAAGGGAGGTTGTTAGGTGAGTTATGGTGATGGCGATGTGATGTAGAAGGTGGTTGTGGTGACGCGTATAGAGGTTTGACGGCGCGTTCACCACAGATCCATGACAATGAAAGTGATATAACGTAGGTTTCATGATTATGTTGATGGTGGAAGTGGTGGTTATGACCGAGGAGATGGTGGTCAGTGTTGGCAGCGGCGGCTGCAAAAAGGAGAGGAGGAGGGAGGATAGAGATGAACCCTAAAAATAAATTATGAGGGTTTTGCTTCCCTATTTATACTCCCTAAAGTTTATAAAATGCAAACTACAACTTGTAGGATTTACCAAAGACGAGGGGTAGTTGCGAAATATTACTACAAGGACCAAAAGTGAGATTTCTGAAATCTTTTACGAAATGAGGCTCGGGGCTCATTTTGACTAGTAAACGATGGATTCAAAATATGAGGATAACACCAACGCTCTCAGAATAATATTTCCGATAAAAATAAATATAAATACGTCTAGTTTCTCATGAATAATACCAAACTCAAAAATAGATGATCTTTTCTCCAAAAAGACATATCAGGAATTTTGCGGGTTGTCAGTGTGAACCCGGTTTGTATCGCAATGACACACTTTCATTTCTCTAAAACACTTACCGTCACACAAGATAAACTCAGCATAAAAAAACTCATAATTCGCTAGAATATCACGGAACCCAAATTCAACCTTTTGCACGTCACGATCAATGGCATGATGCATGATGAATCCACCTACGGACATCAGAATGAAAGTCACGAGTAAGGCGAGAATCGAACCGGATATAGAGTTTGAATTCTTTGAGTGAAATTGCAGTATCAACGGTTCTTAGGGTTTGGTCAATGTAGGAAACGAATACCTTTGTTCCAATTCCGAGACCACCTATTTCAACAAATGATAGAAAGGTTCTCTACTTGCATGTCGTAAAATAGAAGGAGAAATATAAATTGGTCTAAACAAGTGTGTTGGTGTGAAATATGACGCAAAAAGTTCAAAGCAACCTAATAGACAAAATTAGCATGACAACATAACATTACATAAGTCATAGTCTAGTACATTCTTAGTGGCTCTATCAAAATGCTTAAGGATTTACTCCTATTTATTAGTCATTGTCTAGTACATTCTTAGCGGCTCTATCAAAATGCCTAAGGATTTACTCCTATTAATTACAAAAGTACAGCCTTTTGATGCAAGGCTCAAAGATGATAATAGAATAATCCCATCATAGGCAAAGAAATAGCCCATAAAATATAGAGAGATATTTTAAAGACCAAGAAACGATGGAGACAATTGCTATGCAGGAAAACAACGTTGGCTGTAGTAGATGCATTGTTGAACAAAAAAAGCTTCAATAACCGAGTGGGTCTTCTTCTCCTGATTAGCAGTAAAAAAAATGTTAATAATCTCAGTGGTTTATTGCTAATTAGATTCATGTTTTATGATATACTATATGAGTTGAGATCAATGTACAACCAATATTATCTAAAGATCCAATAAACAACTTCTAGCCACTCATTTTTTCTTCAAAATAATAATAATAAAAAAGCCCCACTTTCCAACTCTTTTTAAAAAATAAAATATCTTGCACGGTAACTCGTCAAGTGAAAAAAAATACACCATCGCGACGATTATTATTATTATTATTATTATTATTATTATTATTATTTATCTTTGACTAGATGAGCACTTCGATACACCCGTTTCATGAATCAAATATATAAAAAAGGAGCATTTGGTTAGTGAATTTCAAATCACTAGGAAGTTCAAACCCTAGTTATATCTTAAAAGATGTATATGTAAATGACAAAATTGCCCCTCTTGTGGACTTGTGGTATCTTCTTCGTAAGTTAGTCAGTTAGTGATGATTTGCTGAGATGAGGGTGGGTTTTGTAAGGGTTTTCAAAAAGAACTTTAACTTGAACTGTTGTTTAAACTAAAAAACGTCTCAAAGAAAAATCCGACAAAACCCATATGTTCAAATAATATCTACATAGGTTAGCTAACATATGCCATTTATTTCATATTCAAACCAAAGGCCATACAAGATTACAAAAAAGGTAACAAAGATCATGGGAAAACGAATACCTTTGTTCCAATTCCGAGACCACCTATTCCAATAAACAATAGAAAAGTTCTTTACTTGCGTGTCGTAAAACAAAAGGAGAAATATAAATTGGTCAAAGCAAGTTTGTCGGTGTGAAATATTATTTGGAGCTAACATGTTATCTTCTTTCTACGGTGGTCCAATGTGGCTGCCGGAGGCTTTATACTTAGATCTTTTGAAATATTTCATAAAAGGTGATCTTGTGGTCTTAGATTTGTTCTTTATGATGGTGAGACATGAGATCTTGTGTTCGTTGTTTATGCTTTTCGTAACTGGGTTTTGTGGGCTTGTTGCAAATGAAACAGATAAGTGACTTGTGTTTTGTGGTACTACACGTTTGTGTGTTGCGTTGGGTATTTATAGTAAAATGGGTCAAGAGCTAAAAATGAATCGACGGTTGAGATTGCAGTTAAAACGGCAACCCTCAATTTCCGGATTAATATTGTTAAACATAATTTAAGAGTAAAGGTTTTATACACATGTGTTAAAAAATGGAGACACTATATATGTTGAATTTATGAATGGCAGTAGGATTCTTCATATATAAAGAAAGCTTCGAAGTAAGTATATATAAAGAAAGTTGGACATATATAGTAGAGGTGAAAATGTGTAACGTGTAATCTTGATATATCTTGCCACAAGTGATTAAGTTATTAAATTGAACATACAAGAATTAGTTTTAGTTTGCCATAAGCTACCAAGTGTTTATTCTCGTAATCAATCAAACATGAAAGAATTATTTTAGTTTGTCATAATTCACTAAGTTTTTATTTTCGTAGTATATATATATATATATATATATATATATATATATATATATATATATATAGTTTTAGTTTGATGAAGCCCTTGTGAGTTAGTTAATTTATATTAGTGCTTAGAGTAAGGATCAAATGAGAAATAAAACTAAAATGAGAAGGATGAGAAGAAACCACAACCGCACATTTTAGATGCACCTACAAAAGTAGATGCATCTCCACTTAATTCTTTTTTCCTTATTTGAAATGTGTGGCCAAGAATATTTCTCACTCTTCTCATTTGATTTTCTCTTCTCACTAGATCTCTTCCCAACTAATATCATGGATGAATTGGTGTTTATCTACCTATATAAATTTTGTTTAAAAAAGGGGCTTGTTATTTATTTTTCGTAATTTTAGGTGCTCAATTCTCATGACGAACTAAAACTATATATATATATATATATATATATATATATATATATATATATATATATATATATATATATATATATATATATATATATATATATATATATATATATATATATATATATATATATATATAGTTTTGTTATTGTTAGACGAAGAAGCAAAGCCAATAACCGATATTTGTCCAAACTCGAACTTATATGTTCAAAAAGTAAGGCGTGTAAATCTCAACGTCCATAATATTTTCAATGAGAAACTAGTACCGTTAAACCGATTGTCCATTCAAATAGTGGCAAATGTTATAACACACGAGATATTTGGACGTTGACGGTGAAGGGTGATGAGCATAATCATTCATATACATTGACGTTGGAGGATCACGTATATGCAATGTGATTTACGGAAGATGAATTCCGTTTGGTGAAAGAATTGCCAAAGTATAACGTCCAACCACGTTCTCTACTTTCGACAATAAAGGAGCGTAATCCATATAACGTGTTCAGCATTAGAAATTTATATAACACATAAACTAAGATATGTGGAGTCAAGAAAGGTGATAGAACACCAATCCAAATTCTTTTGTCACATTTGATGGGTAAATGTTATGTATATTTTGAGAGGATAAACGACATCACTAATGAGCTTGAAGAACTAATTTTTTGTTCATCCAACGTCATATAAGATATGATGTACATTCCCACACATCATGTTGATGGACTTCACTTATAATAATACCACATTGTTTAAATTTCCCCTTTTTCAAATTGTTGCACTTACTTCAACAAATAAAACATTTTCGATAGGGTTTAGTTTCTTAGAAAATGAAATAATAACTAATGGTTGAGTATTTAAATGCGTGAAAAAGGTAATGGCTGAAGTTTATTACCTGTGTGTTATTGTCACCGACAGAGTTAGCCCTAATGAGGGCATGCAGAGAAGAATTCTCGAATGCTAACAAATTAATGTGTAGATGGCATGTTTTATAAAATACTAAAAAAGGCAAAAATGTAAGACAAAAAAAGATTTAAAAATAAAATAAAATCAATATTTTGTGGGTACCAATATACAATACAGAAAGTTAATACAAACTAATTATTAGGAAAAGCAACTACTTAGAAGAGAACTGAGTATCACAACACACATGTACGTAACATCTACAGTAACTGAACATCTACAATAAATGATAGGAGCAAGAATGAACAATTGTACCTAACATCTACAATTGCAACTTGTAAGTAACCATTATAATATTTGTTATCTAAAGACTAAACAACCATACAAGAGAACAAACGCATCGTCATCATTCATCGTACACACGTGGAAAAAAAAATGCAACCTAAGGTACTAGCAATGTGTCATCCGGCACCTCGCTTTCTCACCATTCACACCATTACATGCATGCGTGTCAACCATAAATATGAGAGAAGAAAAAAGACGAATGATGACAGTGGTAACCACTCAATATCGGCGCAAGTTTTTATTTTTTATTTGGTTTGTAAATGTGTGTGGAGTATTTTATAGAGTATGTTTGAAAAGTGGGGGGAGTGGTAACCATTGTGGATGAAAGGTGAAAGGAGTGATAATGTGTTGAATGATGATGTGACGCTAATGTGAAAGGTGAAAGAGTGATGACTATTACATGTGGTCTAAATTTATCAAAAATCATACATTCCTCATCGCGCGCGGCTAGAATTAATTGACCTTTGCTACACCCATAAAAATATTCCCAAAATGAGTTGTCATGGTTTGATTAGTGTATTTTGCTATAATTTCTCTTTAATTAAGTCAATCAAACAAAGACAACTCATTTTGTGAAATTTTTTTATGGTTGTAAAAGAGCTCGAATTAATTAAAGTATGTACCTTTTTGACTGAGTTTGGTATGGATTTATTAGATGAATTGAAGATCCCACCAACCTTCATGTAACAAATTAAACAAGTGTATGAGATTTTAAGCGCCATATTTATTTATTTTTATTATTATTATTATTTTTTTTCATTTGAGTGTTACAACCTCAAGTCCTAGATTTCTCTATAACTACTAATTGTGTTGAGGCAATTAAAAAACTGTTTTTTTTTTTTTTTTTGCCTGATGTTTGGGTTCCCTTCAGCCCGTCTTGAGCCTCTTTAGTTTTCATCATTACAAAAGCAAGTTGGTGTTGGTATATGTGAGAATACGGCTGGTCTCATTAACGCCTCTAATCACCATTTTGATCTTTTAAAAAAAAAAAAAAAAAAAAAAAAAAAAATCCATTTTGACATATCCCCAACTGAAAAAGGTACACAACACCAATGATCTTAAATCTGTTGATTTTATCTTTTAATCCGCCCACATTAGAAGATACTTGCATGTTATGAATCCCATATTGTTTAGGTTTTATAGGCTGATCTTCACCATTTTGCCGTTTGATTTAGTTTTGCTTCAAGATGATTGTTAGATTTTCTCTGTATTGGAGTTTGTTTAAAAGAATGGTACGATTAGAATAGATTTGTGATCTTGTACATTATGAAATTATGTTTCCACAAAAGTGTGTCATAAGTTAAGAATGATCACGTGATTATGTGTTATACATGTAGTCAAAGTAATTTATCAAAATCATAGTTTATTAGTTGAAAGTTTAAGTTGATTATGTGAATATAAGTAGGTTCGGAGATAAGTCTATAAAAAGAACTTGCATGTGATTAGTCGCCTAAATATTAGGTGGTCTATAAGTCCGGTGAATCTATTATGGCGTTGGTTTACTTTCTGCTTCAATATGGTTGTTAGTTTGCAACTTATTTATGAGATTATGTTTAGGAAAAAGTTTATGATAAGTTAGCAATGATAACGTGATTATGTGTTATACATATATTAAAAGTAGTTGATCATAATGATAGTTGTTAGTTAAAAGTAAAAATGTTGAATTATTAGGTTCAAGTCTAATTATATGTTGATTTTGTAAATATAAGTAGGCTACAACAATAAGATAAGTTTATGTTTAGGTTGAAACGTTAACGGGAATAGCATATACAACTGGTTCTCCTACACATTAGGTTATTTAGCGCTTTAAAGAAGTCACGTCGAGTTAGTATTTGTTACCTATTGCAATATTTTGTGTTTAATGTTTCCAAAAAAACTTGATAATGATGGTTTAACTTTATTAGATATGTTCAGTTGTATAGAACCTTGGTGAATAAGCTGGTTGCCGAATATCTATTGTTAATCGCTAATCAGTTATTAGAGAATCTAATAACACTTTCATATGAGTAATTCAATTTATAATATAATGTTGAAGAGTCGTTTTTGGATTGAATCTATTAAAGCATTTTGATAGTTGATGGTTGAAGAATGTTGTTGTTTTCAAAGATTTTCATTAAATTTAATAACAGTTGTGTATGTGAGATTTGTTTTGATTATGTATATGAAAACGCATTTATAGTATTAGATGGAAGAGTATAAGTACTTAAAAAGTGGTATATATGTATAGATGTCTGATAAGTGCTCTAATAGAATGTAATATTCAGTTTTGAATTTGATAATATATTGAGGATGTAAACGTGGTGATATTATTAAATAGGATGGCCATGCAATTTTTGGTCGAGGCAAACAAAAGAAACATCGGAACACAACAGGTATTTTATTCTTGGTATAAGTATATACCTTATTAATTTATTAGTGTAACTTAAAATGTATATACTCACGACGATTTTCATTGACAGATGCTTCCTACATTCTTTACCGAAAGATTGTATCCGAAAGATCCGTGGATATACTTAATCCACAATAAGGGAACAAAACATAAGGTGTACTTGAAAATGGTTGCTGGTCATTTGACGTTGTATTCACATGAATGGAAGAAGTTTTTAGAAGACAGTGGATACCGGAACATACACATGTTTCATTTTATTCGTGAAGAACAGGACTTGTACTATGTCACGGCGTACAATAATTGTGGGTATGAATGCCAACCTGGCGGAGGTAGGTTATAGACAGATGAGATGCATGCTTACTTTGGAACATATAAAAGAAGCACCGGTAATTTGTAATTTATTACCATTACATAATATATATAGATTTGAAATTTTAGTTTAACCAAAATCTTTGCTGACAAATTATTGTATAAAAATAACTGTTTCGTAGTTCATTCCTTGGGGTTTCTTGGTAAACAATGACAATCTTGAATACCGCATTCTTGTGAATGGCATCGAGTTAGCAACTGTCACTCGCTTTAAGGTTGAGATAGTGCAAGAAGATACGTTTAATGTGCATGTGTTCGGAGGACCGGGATGGCAACAACTAATTCAAGTTGAAAACATCGTTCCTATCACAAGAATGGTTTTTACTAACTTTTTAGACAATTCTCTTTCATTGATGCTATTTGATGGGGATGGGTTGGGGACGCGTCATGAGGTTGTTGAACGTATGGAAATCAACGATCTAAAACCATTTGTGAAAAGCCCAATAGAGACTAAAGGTGTGTTGCCTAAAATATTGTTGTTAAGTATACATAGGTATTTCCATTAAATCTTAAAGTTTGAGTATGATTATTCTAATTTTTATTTGTTTAATTCAAATGTAGAACTGAGGCTTGAACACATGTGTGAATGGGAAGATCATGAGCTGCACGATGATGAGAATGATGTTTTTTACGCTCCAATTTTGGCCTATGTCACAGACAGAGGACGTTTGGTAAGTAGTCCATAAAGATTTATAATTTGATTGATTATGCACTTTATCGATTGTGACTAAATAGTGCAATAGATGCGCATACTTTTGATTATGTTGATGTTTGCTATTAGAGGTTTGCTATTATACAGTAAAATAAACTGTAAACCTTGACATATGTTCTGGAACCTTCCCTTATATAACTTAGGTGATATTTTGCACCATTAGAATTTTAGTTGATGGACATATTTAATCTGTTGACTATATATTGGAAAAACCATATAAAGTTGAGTTTATTGCTTAACAAAACCGACCTTGTATTAATGCAGAACATATTCCATAAGTTTGTGAAGTCCCATGAGATGTGGAAGTTCCATAACGCACTCCTCAGATACAAAGCTAAGGAGTTCTATGTGGATCTTGATCTGGAAAGCCACAGTGACAGGCCAAACAGCAAGAATCATGTGACGATGAAATACAGATGGAAGGATATTGTTGCAAAGTGTGGTTGGGAAAAAGACAAAATGGTACGTTTCAAGCTTGTCGAACAAATCCCAGATGTGAAAGCTTCGGTGCATTCCAGTAAGCCAGTTATGATTCCAGTCTTCCACATGTGTTAAGAATCTACCTCATGATGCACCAAACTTTGTGTCTTTGTTTTACGTATTAATCTTTTGTGGTTAGACATCGTTAATAGTATGTACTTGGAATATTGTATTTATGTTTTACATTTTCGGTTATGTGCTTCTTAGAAGCAGCAAACTGTGGAAATGCCTATCCTTAGATGGCAATGAACAATAGATGCATAAGTATTTATGATATATTATGAAAGACAAACGCATAAATGGTAACTGCATCTGGTTTACAGTTTGGTATTTTGAATATGATTGTTTTTCTGTTTAGAAAATCTATTTATTATCTCTCAATTTTAGATGGGCCATTATGATGTAAGTTTCTAATATATACTTGGACATGAGGGTACTTTGAATGGTGGCGTGGGCTTGTTTTATATGGGCTTAGCTTGTAATTATAAGTTTATTTAAGAACATTTACAAATTAGCTTTAATATGGACTTTGTGTAAATAAGGTTTATTAAAAACATGTGTCATAGAATATGGAAACTTTCATTAAAAAAAGATAGCAAAAAAAATATGCTCAACAGTGAAAATGGAATTATTATTCCTTAAATTCATAATTTCAATAATGGAATTTATCTCAAAGCAGCCCTTCGATTGGCCTCGACATGTCCACTTATCCATCCGTTTCTTTCCCATCTTCGTTCGAGCCACCTTTGATTATTTGGGTCAATGAGGGTGGGATACCGACGATGAGCCAAGTAAATATCCAATGCATGACCAACTTGAATATCGGATAGCCACGCATCGACATAGAAATCATGTTCTATCTTACGAAGACTGTCTGGTTCTTCAATTGGGACATTCAGAACACACAAATAGTAAGCAAATACATCAGTGTAGTGACGTAGATGATGGACCACTAATCGCCTGATGGTGGCAAAGGTTAAATTGTCTGTTGAAACATTGCAGATCATAAGTTCATCACCACCCGAATAATCGTAAAGTAAATTCGAAGTTACGACTCTACCACCATGATGAATGCATATGTCAATGGTAGGAGAAGCAACACATCGTTCACTGTGTTTAAAAAAAATTACACAGTTAGATGACGTGACATAATTGAATTTTCGTGAAATAATTGAATTTCAAATAAAGAATCAAAACTGTATAACTTACTTGAAAGCCCTAACCCTACGATTACCAATATTGAATCGCAGAGGAATTGTCGTGTAGTGATGAATATGTGATGTTGAATCCATTTATAGCATACACAAAGTAAAATAATTTTAGAAAGGATTTTAAAACATTAAAGATGTTTTCCGTTTTATGATATTAAATTATTGTTTAATAATTTTGAATGATACTCTATGTTGAAAATATTATAAGTTTAGAAACGATATGCCCACATTAAAGGGTTACAAATAGTTCTCGACAATTGTTTAATTTTTGCAATATTCATAAAAACAATTGTTGACTTATTAAAAAATATTACATTTTCATGTTAGAAGTTTGACAAATCATTCATGCAATAACATTAAATTTAAAAAAGATAAAATGTTTCAAAACAATTATTATAACAAATACATAATAAATTCAAAACAACACTCATAAACAAAGACAACTTTGAAAAGGTAAACTCATTATTTTTAATCTTGAAATTCAACTTTAACTATGGCGTAGGAGGAGAGCAATATGAGCATTCACATTCTCCAGGCGGGCATTTGCAAGTCCCTGAACAAACAGGGCAACAACAGTTCTCCTCCATTATACTTTTAAGTATATATGAATCTATAGAATCATCGGAATCGTAGTATGTACTATTGTCAGGTTCAAATAGTTTTGCTTTAGCATATCCTGATTCGATATTCAAGATGATTTTCGTTTCAGTTTTCTTCTCATCAACACCTACTACATCATCAAAACGATCATTATACTTATTCTCTGCACCATCTTCCTTATCACATTCAACTTTTTTTTCCTTCGTCAGTTTTCTTATCAGATTGGTCATTTTGAGCTAAAAACATAAAAGGAAAAAAGCGTATTACGTTGGGTAGAAAAATAATGTTTTCAAAACTATAATAATAAACGTAATAATTACAATGATAAAAATAATTATGAATCAAACTCACCAGAGTATTGAGGTTGTGAAGACATATTGATTTCTTTTCCTTACTACCCAACTTTTATTTCTTAATGACTTGAAGACTACAAATAATTCTATTTATATAGATAGAGGTTAGGTTAAATTTAGTTAGGGAAATCAAATAAAAATTAGTTTTTAAAACCAATGCAAATAGTATATTGTGGAAAATAGAAAGGGGGGGTTGAATAGTTTACCGGCTTTTTAGGTTGATTATCCGTGTTTAAAACTTCCGTATAACAAAGTTATAACTCTATGATATTCTTTATTACTAATTGACGATATGGAGCAAAGATATTTATCAAAGATGTAAACCAAAAGATAATACGTATATAAGAATAAAGAAAAGAAACGATCAAAGCCATGACAGAGATATTCGTGGTGTCGGCTACAAGGAACTCTGATTTTCCTGCCGCGTGACGCTCCACGCCGGCCGCTATCAACTCGAGAGTTTCTTGGTGCGGACCAGTCAACAGGAAGACTCTCTCGGTGGAGAAACCCTTTACATCGTCGGCAGAAGCTAGAGTTACCCGAGTTCTAAGCTCCAATGGTGAGAAAAACCTATCGGTCGCCCAATGTCTTTACGACACTAGGCTAGAATGTCGAGTTCTGTGTACACGGTACAACCACTCCCATCGTCGCTTAGCATTACCGACACTAAGGCTAGATGTCGAAGGTTCGTTTTCCAAGGGTGACAAAGCCACGTCCTAGTGACACTATGTATTTTGAGGCCTAAGAATAGTCAAACCGATCATTCTACACATAATCCAGATTAAGCGTATAAACTCGAAAGTCTAACACAAAAAAGATAACAAGTCTTGCAACGTTGATTGAATAGCTTCGTACTTCTCGAAACTTGTGAACCCTTGCTACATAAGGAGAATCACACAAGTCAAATGTTACTGAGGTTAGATGATGAGGATATGATAATAATATCAGCTAAAGGTCGATGAGAGATTCTGGCAAGTTGGTTGGTATTTATTAGAAACCAAGATTCAGCTTCTGGCGAAACGGGCGGCACCTCTCACAAGGGTTCGCGCCGTGGTACCCCCAGGGTTGCGCGCCAGGACGTGACATGTCCAAACCGTTGGCAGCACAAAGTAAACCTCCAGGACACAACAAGGTCACATCATATATCATGCATTGACTCAATGAAGATACTTCCAAAGGTGTGGTAAAAAGAAGGTAAACACACAAACTTACTATAAGTGCACATTGGATGGATGCACTTTTATTAAGGAAGTAACATACCTAAGTTATGAGGACACACAATCGTCACATCAAAGCTTATGCATGGACTTCAATGGGAATACCTTCCCAAAAGTGTGTTAGGAAACCAAAGCATGGTCAAACACATAAACTTTCTATTCGATGTTGAGGACCGCGCGGGTGTCTAAGAAACAGAGACTATGTTTATGTTTAAAAGAAATGTCTAAGTCTTGTTTATACAAGACTTAACTTAAGGTGATAATACTATATTAGGCTAAAGTTTGTACTTTGTCAATTAACAAACTTAGCCAAAAGACTCAATATTAAATTAACGTTTTTTAGGCGTATTTGTATTAACAAATCTCCCCCTTTTTGTTGATGAACAAATGTAACTTTTATTTATAGTGAGTCACTTACGTTTAGTGCTAAGTCTTATAAATTTTAAAAACTTGTTCTTACAAAGTATCTAAAAAAGATATGAAAAATGTTAAAAATGAAACAAGTTAAACTTCTCCCCCTTTGTCGAAACAAAAAGAAGGAGTAGCGTAGCGAAACTTTATACACGCTGCTCCCCCTTTGGACAAAACTCCCCCTATATGAGTGCCAATGTAGGAAATGGATTTTGAACCTACAAAGAAAAAAATTAGTTGGGAATTCACATGCTCCCCCTTGACACTTCTCCCTAACTCCGGATATTCAAGGATGAAGCATATGATTGATGAACTACAAAAGAGAGTTAGTGGCCACACATAATAACAAGTAATTAAAACATGTTGTGAAGCGTAATGATTGCAACTCTCATACTTGCCCCCTTGAATTTTTACTTTTCCCCTAACTCCGGAGTACCAAGGAAGGCAGCATGAGTTATTCCTACAAAAGAAGTTTTAGTTTAGGAGGAAGAGGGCGAAGGGACGAACATTAAACGCAGAAGCAACCGGGGATAGACAAACACAATACCAGTTAGGCCTCGACACCAAACAAACAGCAATATTAATCTATATATTAGTCAGAATTGAAATGGTCCCATTACTTGGTAATAAGTGTATGATGCACCAGATAATGGTCAAAATGTACACCATTATTCAGATGCAAATGATTGTACTATTTAATCATTCTTCCTATTTAATAAAAAAGTTATATACTTAAGATTAGGCATATTATAGCAAATCTAATTGGAACCCAAAAGTAAAAAAATTATAAAATCTATCATCATGTAAAAAGGAAAACCGCTCATCCCTGTCTAATTATACGAATCAATTATCACAAGATAATAAAGACAAGAAGTTGTAATGAGTGGTGGAAGCCAGCGATCATATGTATTTATAGATGTTAGCGGTTTAACTTTTTTGCAATTTATACGGAAGGTGTTTAGAAAAACGGATACATCTCAATATCCTATTGAATAAAAAGCGCTTGGTAAATCTAGTATTACCACCGGCAGATTCCTAGCCTTTGGTGGTCTTCTAGTTTTCCACAATGGTTTTTAAAAGTTATCATTACCTGTTTGCGCAATTGTAATTGTTTAGCAGTTATAAACATCAGCTTTAACCAAGAACCCCTTAATCGGTTTCGGTAAGATTATCAAAAGCCCTCCTCGGAAATCATTCCGCCGGGTATAAAAAACCAAGAAGAGGCAGGGGGTGAATGGTGGAGTGCCTGTTAGGGATGAATGCAGCACAAGTCGTAGGCAGAGAATATGTGTGGTGAGAAAATGAGTAGTTGCCAGATGTTGTGTTGATCTTGGATGTGGAATCAAGCGATGAGCATAAGGGTGAGGACAAAATGAAGTGGTGATCTTGCTGATGGATCTAGAGAGAGAGGTGTATTGATTACCCATATACCAAGTGCAACTAAATAAGAGATGTATATATAATGGCGAAATACCACTATAGAGTCTAGTATGTTAAGTGACGAATCGTAATCTTAGACTGATTGAACACTCTCATCAAAATAGAGACCTGGTATGGACGAAATTATATAGAAGCAAACCCCCGGTGCATCCGGATGGTAAGGGAAACAAAATGTGAATATTGTTAGTTATATTAGGCTAAATCTGTCTTAGTATGTAAATATATTGTAACAAAATCTGTTGATGTAGAGATTTTTGCAGCCACATAGTCCGTGACGATATGTATCCACCTTTCGGATCCCAGTATGGGAATGAAGTTTCTATCTTCCCAAAAGACTCCCTTGGTTTTAAGTCTTTAAGGTAATAATGTTATTAAGATTGAAGTTCTGGCACCCTTAGATTGTTTCGTTCTTCTCTCTATTCAACGACGATAGTGAGTCAATCAGACAAAGTGCCCAATGGGATGATGAACGTATGTTTTAACGTTACCATCTTGGTTAAGACAAAGATATCTCTCATATTAGCGTGCGATCAAAAAGTATGGCAAGTTGAAGGTAAAAGTTTATAATAAGTGAATTGTTTTTAGTGTGCAATGATGTTATTAAAAATTATAAAAAAATCCCCATTCTCCCTGTGATCTTAATAGTCGGAGATATATTGCGAGGTTTGAGTTTGTGTAAAAATCAGGTGGTGAATGTATGATAAATAACAATACAAATTCATTGGTTTGTTAGGTGAGAACTGGTATTTCCCTCAACAAAATGTTGTCACCCAGAACAGAAGGAGAATAATAATCCTTTAAGGTGTGGAAGTTTTAATATAATATAGACATTAAAATTAGTTCAATCTCTAAAAATATGATTGAAGAATTATTGAGCAACCTCAGCCCGAAAGAGGAGTTGATGTTGACCTGTAAGTTCGATGTTGTCTGTAATGCACATACCCTTGGGAATTTGGGGTCGGTGCCGGGAATAGATTAGACAATAATGGTATGATTTCAAACCTGAACAGGGCATCGAATTGACGTTCATCTCTGTTGAACTGTCCCAGTGATGGGGTTAATATTTTTAAGAAGTACAAAACCAAATAATAGAATGAATATTAACCTAACTTAAGTCTGCCTATTTTCAAGTGAATTCTCCCCGCGGCATAGATGGTATCCCTAGAAAATGGAAATATAACATGTTCTTTTTTCATTCTTAAATTTAATAGTAGGGTGAGGCTACAAGTTCTAAGTGTTGTTGGGATATCTGCCTTGGTAAGTCATTAGTCCTTCATATGAGGTATTATGTGAACAATTATTAGACCGATATACCAATATTTAGTTTTATGTTATTAGTTTGGAACACGATTGTTTAAAAGGGTTCTATGAGAGTCTCTATGGCGTTGTGAGTTTTGCAGTCAGTGTTGTTTGTTCCAAAAGGAATTCAAAGTGTACTACATTGAATTCCCAAAACCTGTATAGCAGGAACCCTAAGTAACTAATGGATCACCCATAGGACAATGAATGTATTGGATGTGTTGTAAAAAGTTTCAAAGTACTTGGCTCACAAGTCCTGTCCTAGTTCAAAAAAGACATTCCAAAAAGTAAGCAAAGGTAAATAAACGGCCTTCTTGATGATGGACCAAGCACTGAGTGTTCAAAGGAAATTCCAATAACAGAGCAAAGAAAGAGTTGTGGTATCATCCAATCTATTCCAAATGGGAGAAAACTGCACATGAAGTCTTGATATGAAGTGGTGCCATAAGACAGAGTAATCCCGGCTATTAGGATGTCTAGGGAGTACCTGCTCGTTGATAAGTCCCAAAGTACCTCGCCCTTGAGGATTAAAACTGGCAAATATATAATTATAAAATTGGGACTGTAACGAACAAACTTATTATATGAATATAAATATCGGTAGAATTATTAATATTGAGAATATAAGGTGTGTTTCTTTATGGGAACTATATTATAGCACTTGGTTATTGTGGTTTACTGACATTAGATACAATGTTTTTTTTAAAAAAAAAACCCCGACTTAGGGTTTCCCCTTGTGCCTTAAAAAAGGATCCCCTAGTTTTGCATTTTTTAGGGGAAATTAAAGTGAAGATTAACGAATTTAAACCTTTCCATTGTTTGTGATTGGGGAGTCCCCAATCACTTTTCTTAGACAATTTGGTTGGTGCATTTGGTTTACGGGTTCAAAGGACATTTTGTTTGTTATTTGTGAATGGGGAGTTCCATTTAGTTTTTAATAACTCTTTTCCATTTTAAATATGAGTCATGAATGCTGGCAGTTTATAATACTACATTTAATATGGTTTAGATTTTGTTGTTGGTTGCCTTTGGTTATCTTTCAGGAGCGTACTTGCACAATAAGTTTTGGGTACAAAAATATCGACAAGTTGAGTGGAAGGTATGGTGATTGCCTTACTATTGAAGACTTCATGTATTTCAGGTGTTGCTGAGTACCCAAGATTAAACAAAAAACAAAAAATGTCTAAGATTATTGCTTTACATTGGTAACTCTTTTAGTGACATTGCTTGTGTTCAATATAATTTAAATTTGTAGCTCTATTGTATGGGAGAAGTTAAGTAAACTCTTGGCCTGTCCAAGAGTTTGGAAATCTATTATATGGAAATGTAATATTTTTTAATAAGTCAAATCATTACTTTATTATATTGGATTTTTGTAACATATTCCTAACATAAGCCCCTTATTTTTTGGAGAAATAAAAGCATAAGTTCACTATTGAAAATCAAATCATGGTCTAAAATGAATGTAGATTGGTTAATTATGATTATCAACGTTTCATATTATATTTCATGGCCAAGATTATGGAAATATAACCAAGGCAACAACAACAAAATCTAACATATTAATGTTAGTATATAAACTGCCAAGCATTCATACTCATATTAAAATGAAAGAGTTTTAAAAACTAAATGGGACTCCCCATTCACAAATAACAAACAAAATGTCTTGAACCGTAATCCAAATGCAACAACCAATTGTCTAAAAAGTGATTGGGACTCCCCAATCACAAACAATGGAAATAAAAATGTCTAAATGCAGAAACCATCTGCAATATGTTTAGAACAAATATCCATAAAACCGATTTTAATTCATAAAGTTGTTGTCGTCCATCCCTATTCGGCTGCAAAACCATCTTCAAGGATTTTTCTCCATTTTTATGTCCACAATCTGCCTTTTGGTCTTTGAACACTCAGTGCTTGGTCCATCATCAGAAGGCCGTTTACCGCTACTTGTCTTTGCAGGAGGACTTGTGGCAGTACTTTTCAACACATTGGTTGGTGTAACAGTCTCATCGGTTTGGGATTCAAGATCCTGCAAATAAGTGGATCTTATGACTTTACATGTGTTACATAAACTTATTATCTTATATTATTTATATGAAGGACTAATGACTTACCAAGGCAGATATCCCAACACACTTAGAACTTGTAGCCTCACCCTCCTATTAATTTAAGATGAAAGAAAAGAACATGTTATATTTAGTTTCAAAATTACGTTACAGACTTATTTTAATCAATGTACTTATTACCTTCATGGGCGTAACAGATGACGTAAGAGCACTCAGAATATCAACATCACCCGAAAGATGCAAGACAATGAATACAGGCAACATATTCTTCTGATTGTATTCATCAATAGAGACTTTAAAGGCAAACCTTTTTCCAACCAATTCGGTTATTTCTTTTGGGAACACTTGTTGATCAGCACTCTACAAATGAATTTGTATTTTACTCATATGATATGTACTCGATAAGCATAGAGTTTTTTTTAATTTTAAAATAGATATTAGAATATATTTACCTTCAAGCCATACTTTTCGCACAGTTGGTATGCTGATCTACCTGTTAAGGATTGCACTTCGTCGTTGAATAGAGAGAGCGACATTGTGCCAGACTCATCTTGAACACGGACTTGAAGGCAAAATCTACATACGATGTAATTTACAATACTAAGTTAGATACCTATTCAATTCCCTAACGGTGCAGCTTTATTAATGTAATGGTTCATAAAAAGTTCGTCAACTTACATTGATTTTATGCCTTTAACAATCTCATTGCACTTTGTACATCTCCACTGATCAGAAGTCACACTCATTTTACCTTTGTTATCATCATCAAGATCAACAAACTCGCACTCTTTCACCACTTTCTTGCTACACTTTCAACATCCCAAATACCACCATCCCTCCTCTTCTTGTATCGCGATGATCGTTCCAACAATAACGGAAGTGATGTTCTGTAAACAATGCCAATATATATAATCAACTAAAGTTTTATTTAACTATAATAATGACTGCTGGCAATGAGTATGCTGTACCTTTTCAACATCCAAAAGCTCGACAATGTTTTTTACATGATACTTATTTAGAAAATCATCCTTCGTCGAGAACTTTGAGCCAGCAGAAATACGGGATGCTGTGTTCTCAGATGGTTCAGCATCTTCTCTTGAAAACAACCTACATGGAAATAAAATTAAATCGCTGTTCTATAACTTGTTTCTCTTCTATTTTTAAATTGCCTGTCGAGTTACCTTAACCGATATTCTTCAACCTCTTTGAATTCAGCTTGCTCAATGGGTTGAGCAGCATTGAACAGAAACATTTTTGTTCCTTGATAACCGTTTTGGACACACATCTTACCTATACAAATTATAAATAATAACTTTAGTATTTTTCATCAAATACTTAAACATATTACCTAAAATATAGTAACAGAGGTGATAAGATGTTACCGTCCCAAGATTTCATCATTGCCAATGACAGAACAACCATGATTTTACCATGATCCACAGTTGCTTC
>LBNU01009895.1:11352-36462 GCA_014162995.1 Artemisia annua | reverse complement strand
GGTTTCAGCAGGCAGGAGGCAGCGTACAAGTTAACAACGAGAACACGCAGATAGTTATACCGACGAGTACAAGAGGTTTAGCGCGAGAAGGGGGCGAAGAGGTCCCTACCATGCTGAGAATAAACATCGCATCACAACAAAGCTAGGCACAGGTTCACCGAAGAGTCGCGCTGGTTGGTCCGCTTTTGACTAGTTGTTTCATACAGATCTTTTGTGAAGACATTTGCCCACTGTTTTTGAATGTGACGAACGATTGGTTTAACCATTTCGTTCGGTGGTTTGTGAATGACAAAATGTGAATTGCAGTGAAAGTTGAGAACGAATTGTAATTATTATGTTGGCGAGGGGTAACTGTATAACAAGGCAGGCGTATTTAACGTGCAACATATTGAATTGTGCACAGTGATGATATTTCGTTTGGCGTGAGGTTGTGTACGAGAAGCATTTAAAGTTGTTGTTTAAGAGTCCCATTTGATTAATGAGCGATCTATTCCAACGCGTTCTCTTTTGGATTCCAAAATTTTCAATTCCTTTTTCATACACCAAATAAACTGCTCACACAAGTCCAATTCTACAGCTTTAATTATAGCCTGCGCAATTTTTCCTGTCCTTTTTTTGAGCTGCATGCGTCAACTGTATATTCACTTTAGATCAAAGTGAACAACCTTAGAAATATCTGGCTGTATTGGGTCCGTTAACACATCTAAGAGTCATGGACCAACAGAAGAGGAAAAACAGCAGAAAGTTAAAATACAAGGACGAAGGAGGATATGCAAAGTCGTGGTTAAAGATGATGAAGAGGAAGATGACAAATTCCATGACGTTGAAATGGATTTTTCAGCTGCCAAGGTTCAGGAATTTGACTCACCGAGTCCTGTAAAGAATACCGAGAACAAACAAGATGGTGGTGATGAAATTAGAGATATTTTAAGCAATTTAAGCTCAAAGTTTGAATTTTTATCAATTGAAAAGGGAAAACGCCCCACCAAAAACCTTTCAACTTCATGTGTTACGGTTTTTAGCTATTTGACTGTTACGATTCTTTTCTATTCAAGGTTTTACTTGTAATAATATAGTTTTCTACTTACGTGACACAAATGAATTAAGATCTGAAAGCCTTTAGCAACGTTATAGATATAATTGCACTGTAGTAGCTATGTTTTTGTGACTGCAAACTTCAATGCTTAACCATTTTGCTCAATTTTTACTTGAATACCTCACTTATTTTTGCTGATTATTGCAGTTTCACTATGTTGAAATGTTTGGTTGTGGCTAGCTGGCCATTTCTTTGTCTTCTGTTAGAGAGATGGTGGATAGCAAAATCGAACCAAATGTTGTACATACAATGTTCTTTTGAATGGGATATGTCGGAGGTCTAGTTTATACCCTGATGGGCGGTTTGGGAGGACTTTAAAAACTGCTGATATTCTTTTTGATGAAATGCATCAAAGAGGTATAGATCCCGATGTTACAAGCTATTCTATTGGGTTACATGTTTATAGTTGGGCACATAAGCCGGATCTTACGCTTGAGAAGTTGAAGGTAATGAAGGATAAAGGCATTAATCCATCATTAGCATCATATACATGTGATGTGAAATGTCTTTGTTCGTGTGGAAGGATTGAAGATGCTGAAAAGTAGCTCGATGAAATGGTTGAAAATGGGGTTACTCCGTCTGCAACGGCTTATAATTGTTTCTTTAAGGAATATAGGGGTAGGAAAGATTTCTATGGTGCTTTGAAATTGTATAGGAGAATAAAAACTGATTTTGTTTTATTTCCTGATACACATACGTATAATATACTTATAGGGATGTTTATGAAGTTGAATAGGTTTGATCTTGGCAAAGATATCTGGGATGACATGAAGGCTAGTGGTGTGGGACCAGATTTAGATTCATAACGCTGTTGGTTCATAATTGTGTGAACAGTAAAAGTGGAGGGAAGCGTGTGAGTACTTTGTTTAAATGAGTGAGAAAGGGATTTTGCCACAAAAGGTGACTTTT
Source organism: Artemisia annua (assembly GCA_014162995.1). NCBI lineage: Eukaryota > Viridiplantae > Streptophyta > Magnoliopsida > Asterales > Asteraceae > Artemisia > Artemisia annua. The sequence goes on along the minus strand of LBNU01009895.1, from coordinate 34,457 downwards.
GAGAGGCTTTATAGCGGGTTGATACAATCTGATATGTTGTGGACATGGCCGAGGTTGAAGAAAAAGCTTGATGATGAATCCATATCTTTTTCTTCAGAGTATGAAAAGTATCATATTAAACCTTATAAAAGGTGAAAGTCACTCTATTGCGCAAATTTGTATGTCCAAGTGATGTAAATCCTCATGAAAGGAAATTTCGCATGCAGCGAGACTTGGTGCATGGGGCCATGGGAGTCGGTCCTTACATTTGTTATTGGAAATCAGTTTTAGTAGTAACATTTAGTGCAATTTCATATACTCTACGGATCATAAAAATGCGGTTATATGTCCTCATTTCCTTCTTTTATGTAGATGCAATAGGAGCAGTCATTTCACTGAGTGATGGAGAGAAATGGAACATATTAAGAAACCATTTTATTGCTCTTACATACATTTGTCAGGTCAGCTGGTATGATATTTATATTCCTCAGTAGACCTTTTGTTAGTTTAAGGAAACTCAATGGTTATATATAGACACTTAGGTATATTATGGCTCTGCAATGTGGCATTTTTTACGCAAGGGAAATCCAAGGCTACCACCTTTTACTCGCCACGGTTCTTGTGTGCAGAAAAATGTGGTAACATTTTTTTCTTTCTCAATACTTACACCATCTTCTAAAAGCAAAAAGATGGTTATTATATTGGAAGTCATGGTTTTGATTCATCACTAAAGAATGACCCTAGCTAGAGTGGCAAAATCCGCGGTGAGAAATCTTTAGAAGTGGGTAAAAAACAAGTTTTTTTTAAAGACGAATCGACCGGGTTGGGTCGACCCACAAACCTGTTTGTTTATTATTTTCTTGAGTTATATATTGTTAGAGGAAATGTTTTATATATTGTTCAAACCTATATTATTACACAATGATGGTCTGGTTTTTAAAATACAACAGTTTAGGAGGTTCTGCATTTTGAAATTTGAATACATTTTTGGTGACTTTTGAGTTTGACCCATTTGGCCTTGTAGACCTGTTACTACTTCCAATTATATATTTTTAATTTTACCTATCTGACCCATTAGAGGCAGTGTATTACCCATCGACCCGTTTGATAAACGGGTCAAAATGATCATCTGTGGCTCAAGGTGTTGTATTTTCTTTACGGTTGCTGATCGTGCTAATGCATCAGTGTGAACTAGGTCCCATACTACCGCATTTCATTCGCTCATGGAAGATCTACACCTGGGTCATAAACGAGCATATTGATCATTGATATATCCTCGGAGTTGCATTTGTTTATTATAAAGTTCTACTGATGAACAAGCCTAAACGCATTGCTGTTAAATTGAGCATAAACGACATCAGATATGATTCTTATAGTTTCATTTATAGTACAAAAACGATGCCCAACAACAAAGATACAGCTACAAGTGACCTGAGTATAGACTCCAATCTTCAAGTTTTGGCTTTGAGACCTTATTTTCCGTTTACAATTAGTATGCTTTGCTATTTATTTGGCAGGATTTATTAGGATGATACTTTTTTTGTTATCATTACGGTTTATTTGGTTGTTATAGTAGAAATGCTCTTTCTTTTATGCATCTGTCATCATATCAGGTGTTAAATTGTATGATGGCGTGTTTTTGATCTTTCATTTCCTGCAATTATTTTTGTTTATAAACGATCGAAAGAGGTCTTTATCATAACTCGTATTAAAAAGGTGTTGACTAGGTATACATGATAGAATTTTAAAAAATATGACATCACCACCCAAACACAGATCCTGGTTTTTTTTTTTTTTTTTTTTTTTTTATTTGATATTTCCTTTTGGCTACAGCTTTCTTGATGAAAGTAACTTTCTTTTTGGGTTTTTTTAGCTCATGATTGGTGAGATTTTTTTTTGAAGAAAATGAATGACTTTGGACAATCTTTTGGCCTCTGATCCAATGCATTCGATCTTCTAAAGTTCCTATGAAAAGTGTTAGTTCAACAACATAGAACACAACCTCATCCATTATTTGTAAAATAAAACCTTCACAAAATCATTTTATTACGGTCATAAAAGAGTCGGTAGAGCAAGTACAACTTAAGCCCTTAAGGCGTATGTACTTTAACGTTAAAGCAATTTGGGAAGAGGGGTGTTGATGATTGGCACAAATATATGATTCCAGTAAGCAACTATCCCAGTATCAAAATGAATGAGGTCATCAAACTTGTATCAAGATCATCAATCAAATAACTTAATGTGATCAAAATTTCTGGAACAGAGAGGGTATGTCCTGTTCCTGTACCCTGTATCGATAGACGGATTCTGGACCGAATACATAAACTAATATCGGTTGGTTTCATCTTTCAGTTCGAATGGTTCATCCTAACAAGCCAAATCTGCATATTGGTAGCGAGTTGATTACACCTTATTAATAGCTCCGGAGGAACAGAAGGTGGCAACACTGAAAAGAGGCAGCTGCCGACTGAAATGTGGTCAGGTAATAAAGAGTGCGGAAGGGTATAATTAGTGTCTTGTCTTGCGTTTTCAGTGACAGTAAGCAGTGAAATTGAGATTAAATACAAATATGGGGTCCATTTACTTTTACACCATTATCTTATCAGATGTATATTGCCCTGCACACCTAGTTTTCCAGTATTAACATTTTGCTCTATATACCTAATACACTCCCGCTCAAGTTGAAAGATTTGATAAGAGGACACTCCCAACCTTGATAGAAGATTAGATTGTTGATCTACACTACAGTAGTATTTATGTTACACACATCCGCCAATTGATCTCTGGTATTGACCTATCCAGTTTTAAGAAACCCATATGTGATTTGCTCCGTAACATAATGATAATCTACCTCAACATATTTGGTTCTCGCACTGGATTTGCATCAATGTGTAAGGCTGCTGGATTTTTACACTGCAAGGTAGCAGAACCTAAGTTTTCAGACCTTATTCTTCAATAAAGTGACTAGTAATGTACTAATGTCATAGTAAATAAGAGCCATGTGCAATAGGTGATTGACCCACATAACTAGAACCACTCTGAATCAAAATAACTAGAACCCAAAACTTTGATTTGCAAATAATATGAATCAATTAATATCCCAAACTTCGCAACTAAATAAAACCGACAGTAAAGACACAATATCTGTTCGATGACATGTTTCAAACTTTCAATGTTTCTTATAAACTCAACCGCAATTGGGAGCCAATTGATCGATGTAACTCTCTTTTTTCTTCCAGATGAATCTAATCGGAGTCGCATACAACAAACGTCTGACCCAATTGGTTTCTTACAACCAGAGTGTTTCCTTTCTGAAAAAGTGAAAAGAAACGAAACAAGAATCAGTAAATAAGGATGTTGTTGATGGTGACGAGGTGTGCTTCAGCTATGGAAGTGAGGACGAGTAAAAAGACAATGGATTCTGAAAGCATCTACCCTCCCATTTGGACTGAATGTTTAATCGTGCTTCTCTTCTCGCTGTTGTATACTCCTATGTAGCATGTTGTTTAAGACTTTCATAAAAACACCATCTAGTAGCTTATACAAACGCAATAAATTTGAAGGAGAATTTAAGGAGGAAAAAGACAGATATATTAGTCATTTCGCGGGGTCACTGATGAAAGCGATCTCAAAGTTATAATTTCTAAACCAGAGCATAAGGTATCACAGCTTAGTCATTTGGGCTCCATTGATATCAAATCAGCATTCTCACTTTCACAGTTTGAAGTACTTATTGGACCAGAGAATTACAGCACCAACCCAAATGAAGTGGCTTCCAAGGTTAATGGGCTTTGACTATGAAATGGTGTACAAGAAAGGATCTGAAAATGGAGCAGATGTATTGTGTAGAGTGGAGAATGGTAGTGAGTTGTTGAACATGATTGTTTCCACAATCACTACTGAACTGATGCAGAAAGTGAAAGACGGTTGTAGGATGCTGCACTCCACTCTAACATGACAGCACTACAAGTGGTCTAGGAGAGACCGAATAGTTGCCCCAAAAAGAATGGAGGCGATAAAGATGCAGATACACCTAAGAAACCAGCTCCCTGTGTTTATTTTCTTGATCCACCACACAAAGACGATAAAATTAATCCCAGTGCCCACCCCTTGGAGCTCAAACTAAACACGTACAATCGGCCCAAGCATGGCAATGAAGACCGTGAACAGCAACATCACGTACACCTGTTATTGACATCTTATGTTATTATATACATATGGATATAGTTATAGAAAAAAACAGCAACAATAAGGATACACTTAATATGAAACTCGTACTATAAAGAATGAGATAAACATTATTAGGAATCAAATCTGAAACCAAATAACAAACATAAGACTATTACTCAATCATCACAAACTTAACCATGAAATCTTACAGAAATAACCTACAATAGAAAAAACAAATCATGAACGTTGTATCTAAACATGGGCTTAACATAGGGGTGGGCAATTTATAACCCGACACAAACCCGACCTTAGACCGACTTTTAAATCAACAGGTTTGGGTTGAGTCTAAATAAGTTCAGGTCGGGTTCGGGTCAACCCATCCAACCCGTTTATTAAACATATCAGGTTCGGGTTGAGAGTAGGCTAAACGGGTCGACCCGCCAACCCATTTAAGATTTTTCATAATATAAAAAATAATATATATTTTATTGTATATGTTAAATGGGTAAAACGGTCGACCTACAAACCCGTTTAACCCGTGTAATGTATCAACTTGCTTAGATAAACGGGTTAAATGGGTCAACCCGAAACCCGTTTAACCTATTCAACCCGCATAACCTATTTAACCCTAGGTCGTGTTCGGGTTGTGTGTAAACAGGTTACAGTTGAATGGCTGACCCGATTATTTAAACAGGTCGTGTTCGGGTTGGGGTTTTCTGACCAACCAACCTGCTAACCCGACCCGAACATCGCTTTAGACAAAGTATCTGCTACATGGGGTAATTAATCTTCAAAATTTTCCAGTATTACCATCAAACCTTTCAAGTTCTATTTATTGTCCCTGCTTATACCTTTTCTGCAGATAATGGGATGATTTTCCAGATTAAAATTGATAAAGGCTACTAACAAAATGTTTATTCACAAACTTAACTATTTTTCAAATCAGCTCAAGCCTAGTAATGTCTTGGTAGGGATGAGCATTTAGAACCGAATCCCGGAACCGAACCGGAACCGTACCGGTACCGTACCGAAACGGTACCGATTCCTGATATACGGTACGGTACCGGTACTACGAAATAAGGAGGAAAAAAAATCGGTACCACTAATTCGGTACGGGACCGGTACCAAATCGGGATATTCCCGAAAAAAAAACGGGAAAATCCTGATTTCCCGGTACCGGTACCGGTACCGATACCGGTACCGTTATCCGAATCCCGTTCGGTACGGTACCGGTACCACAATTTATGCTCGGGAAAAAATCGGTACCACTAATTCGGTACGGGATCGGTACGGTACCGGTACCGTGCTCATCCCTATGTCTTGGAATAGAGTTGTGATCAAATAATCTAGTAACTTGCAGGTAATATTATCATCCATTAAACTTGAATACGATAGCTTAAACTCACAAAATCCAGTAATTGCGCAGGATTTAATGCGGAACAACATTACTTCTCGTAAGCGAACGATTGCAACGTAATGACAATGGTGGAGCAGAAAAACCGGCTTGACAAGTAAGATTAAACGCAGTAGTGATGAAGCAATTTGAGCACCCTTTTATAGCTTTGAATCATCCAACACCCCCCATTTTTCTCATTGACTTTATCAGCCCTCATACATACATGTTCATCTTATTGGTCATTTCTTAATCAGCTTACGTTATACAATCTGTACACTCAGCTTACGCATATGCTAATTGTACATTATGCTACATCACTCTAAAAGTTGCCCACCATTCATAGTTTCCAACACTTTTACATATGTGAATTCACGTTTGGTATTTTGTTATTTTTGTTTTTGGAAATAAAGATGTAGTAATAGGAAACTGTTTATATAGAATTCAAAACTACAATAGCAAACAAAGTAAATGTGTGAAGAAACTGAACATATATGTTTTATATGTGAACAATAACCAAATAAGATTGAGTCTCGTGTTGAACATGATTACCTTAAAATAGTACATGTGTACTATTTCAACAACGGTTGTTTCCCATAATACAACGGCCAAAGCAGTGTACTGCCGGAATTGACAACTTGCCCGAAATTTTATGAAATTGCTATCAGTTTGCTAGAGATAAAAATGTTAGTTATGAATTGTTAGTGTCTTATGGAATGGTTAAGGATTGCCATCAATTTATACACCTTTATGTAACATATGGTGTAATGGTAGCAATCAAATGTGTTAATGAGCCATCAATTTGCCGTTATAAATCATTGAAACAATCAAAACAGCCCATTCAAATGTCAGATTTCAAAGATAAGTCATAACTCACTTTTAACCATTTTCCCCTCCATTCCAACTACCTTTCTTCGAGACTCACATTCTAATTTACACTAACTCCATTTTAGACATGTAATGGAATGTTACGAAGCACTCAGAAAAGACTATGTAACCATATAAGGCCTTAATCATAAATTATATTTACTAAGAGTCTAAAATTAGTGAAAAATACTAAATTTTTTCAACAAAAGTATTCTTTCGATGAAAAGACAATCGGTCCACATGATAGTGATGTACTGCCCCTAACGAAGCTTTCTATTCGTATAAGTTGCAAGGCTTTGAAAAACGGGTCAAAAGTTTATCGTTTAAGAGATATATGCGTTTGAAATTTGAAGTGGAAAAGAAAAAACGGCTCAAAAAACCATATTACCCCTGGGCGGATTTTATGTATAATTTAGAGTGGGGGACACGTGTCACAATATGAATGGCTTTCTACACTTTTTAATGATCGGATTTCTGTAGCGAATTGGCTAAAAAATTATAGTCAAGCTATCCCCATATATATATATATATATATATATAAAGTAATCAAATAAAACATAACAAGCAAAGTGCCGTGTACAGTTTTGGTGATTAAATCAAGTTTAGGCTAAACGCAGTGGGCCACTCGGTACATTCTCCTTCCTATGCAGATTTTTTTTTTTTTTTTGTTAAGGAAAAGCTTGAGTTTACACATGGAATTCATAATACGAGTACGTAAGATGACGTTTATCTCTTATTGACTTTGGCGGGCTTCCAGGCAAGGTCTTGCAATCCGTTGCGTTGGTCAAATACTCAATTGCATATTAACCCTTTAAAGTTTGGAAATTGTATTTTGAGTTCATTTTCATCACAACCAACGCGAATGACAAATATACCCTTTGTCTTTTTCATCCTTAATAATTATTCTCCTTAATATCATCTACTTCTTCTTGTTTTAGCTAATCTTGAAATCATCGCCTTCAATTTCAAGAACACTTTCAAACCTATCATCTTTAACCCAATTTTGAAACCCCCATTTTGAAAAAACAAAAAAACCCTAATTTCGAAATGATCTTTTCAATTTTGAAATCCCCAATTCCGAAATTATTATATTCAATTCGAATTCGTAAGTGTGGTGTTTGTGTTAGTGGCTTGAAGATGTAAAGATGAATACTAAAAAAAGATTTTTAGTTTTTTAATTTAATTTAAATAAAAAAGGTCGTTGATGAAATTGAGGTTTACTGGTATGTTTTTCACTTATTCTTCAGATATACTAACTTTTTGTGTGTTTCTTAATTTATACATAAAATCATTTCTGTTTAAATTGTTATTTAAAAAAAAAATCAATAAATTCAAAAGAAAATTTATGGAGGGAGAAGACGGAGGGCATATTAGTCATTTCCTTGTTGGTCTGCGTCTCTGGGATGAAAATGAACTGCAAAGTTTCCTCAGGGTAGTAAACATAAATTTTGTGGGGTCACACACTCTCACATATAAATACTTTGAAAAAGTGAATCAAGAAGCACAACAACTCAACCATCTGAAACTTAAGTGTATCAAGAAGCAAAACAACTCAACCTGCATTTCTATGGATGCTTCAACTCTTGTTTCAGCTGTTTTTATTGATGTTCTGGTTCCCATAGTAAAATGGCCTTTCGTCTATAAGGTGATCAACTGATAACTTATTGTTTTTTACTTCAGTTTTTAACTAGTCTTTCCTTGGCTACTGCATATTATGCTTTATCATACTGATATATAATCCTACGCAGTTAATAGATTTTTGTGAGTTTAATGCATTATAATATTATCTGCAAGTTACTAGATATCACAATTATGTTCCAAGACATTACTACTTACTAGGCTTGAGCTGATTTGAAAATTAGTTAAGTTGGTGAATAAACATCATGTTAGTGTACTATACTCATAACTAGCTTAAAAGAGCAGCTATATTGTCTGCAGAAAAGGTATAACAATAAATAGAACTTGAAAGGTTTGATGGTAATACTAGAAAATTTTGAAGATTAATATCCCCCCTGTAGTAGATAAATACTTTGTCTGCAGGCTGCAGCGATATAAACCCATGTTTAGATACAGCACTCATGATTTGTTTTTTCTATTATAGGTTATTTCTGTAAGATTTCTAACTGGTTAAGTTTGTGATGATTTGGTAATAGTCTTGTGTGTTTGTTATTTGGTTTAAGATTTGAATCCTAATAATTTTTCTCTCATTCTTTATACGAGTTTCATACTTGGTGTATCATAATTAGTAGACTGGTTTTTGAATTAACCATGTGTGTTTGTGTTGTGCTTTCGACGAGGTTTCTCATGATAAACAATGTATTTTGGGTAAAGGGTTTTACCCCGGTAAAATATCATGATAAACATTGTTTCCTTTCTCATAACTAGGTTTATCAATTTATAGATGCCTTATTGTTGCTGTTTTTTTTCTTTCTATATCTATATGTATATAATAACATAAGATGTCAATAACAGGTGTACGTGATGCTGCTGAACACTTTATTCTTTGCCATGCTTGGGCTGATTGGTTGGTTTGAGTTTCAAGGGATGGGCACTGGGATTGTTTGGTTTGAGCTTCAAGGGGTGGGCACCGGGATTAATTTTATTGCCTTTGTGTTGTGGATCCGAACGATAGATACAGAGAGGTGGTTTCTTAGGTGCATCTGCATCTTTATGGCCTCCCTTCTTTTTGGGGCAACTATTGGGTCTCTCCTAGACCACTTCTACAATATTGATCAATGGTAAATTCTGATTCTGCTCATTGTTGTAATATTATCTGCTTAAAGAAGTTTAAACTACTAAGACATCATTATTGATAGAGATGGGAAATCAGGCAAAGCCTAATCCCGGTCCTAAAAGCAAGGCTCGATAAGGCCTGTCTGGTGCATTTTAGTTTAAATGCTAGCTGAAAGCTGCCTCGACTCGGAAACAGTTGTAGCCTGGCCTATTAAATCCTAGCCTCCGCTGTTTTATTTATTTATTTATTTATTTTTTGCCCGACTCTGTTAAAAGCTAGTATATTACATAATATTATGGTTCCTAGTTTATTTATGCTTGTATGTGTGTGTATAATATATAAATTATAAGATCTCTGTGTAACTGTATAGATAGTCTTTACTTTCTAGCTGGGTAAAACTAGAACTAGTGAGTTTTGAGATAATGAAAACACTGACACTTTCTAGGTGTTCTGCTCATGTTATGCATTGGTGGTTTGATGCCGAGAGCAATAGCTTTTTCTTTACCATTGATTTTAGAAGTTAAAGTTAACAAAGTTATTTTCAGCGAAAACAGTTGACTAATTTAAGGTCAAACTGTGTTCTAGAATGGCGCATTTTTAATACTATGAGGTTGGAGATAGTTATGTGATGAATAAATGCAGGAAGGGTTATAAGTGGTGCAATATCATAGCCAAGGTTCATTTGTACAAGAACTGTGATTTTTAACATTAATTATCTCCCTTTTTTGCAGGAACATTGTCTCGCTTTTCGCTTCCAGCGTCTTCCTATTCACCCATCACGTTCTTGCCCTTTGGACACGTGACTTCAACTTGATTAGGAAGATAAACGCATTTGCACTTCCCGTTTTCATCTCCTTTTCCGTGATACCAAAAGAGCCAGTATACATGGTCACAATCATTTTGGTTGTACCAGTCATTTGGTGTGTATTGCTGTGGCTTTGTAGAGACAGTGTATTGGTCTGGAAAAACTGCGTCCTAATTCATATCCAGTGCATATCCATCCTAAGTATATGTTTTATGTATCCTATTCAATACCTCGTGGTAAGATATTCAAATAATTTTGATTATGTTTTTTGTTTTGTTTCATCTGCAAAAAAAATAAAAGATACTTGCTTTTTTGTTTGTTTGTTATTGTAGTACATCTACGTGTTCCTACTGTTCATTCTATACCACCTGATCACTCATACCCAGCAGACCATTCGTTTATCCCTGTCCTATCCCGAGGGTGATCTTTCTGTTACCGGCACGCACCTGCATCAGTTTCTACACAGGGATTCTCGAACGTACCATTTATCTCATCATTGACTTAGGTAAATCAACTAATACTCTCATTTCATTTGACACAGTTATCGGTTCGTGTATGTTTTTACTAATATGCAACCTTACTCATCATGTGATTTTTTTTGCAGCTCGGATAGGACTTGTATGGGTTGGAAACAGTGCCATTATGATGCAAATTTGGCAGGCAAGTTGCACCTACGTAAATGAGATACACGATGGACTCATTGCTGTCGTCACAGTACTTAAAGACTATTTAGTCAGACTCGTATGTGGTGTGATTGTTGTTTCCGTGGTTGTGCTGTGCATTTCTGTTTTTGTAACTAGCAGGCTTAAAGGCTAGGACTATTTGAGGTCTCAACCTGCAGTTATACACGAACCAGAAGATGTAAAAGTTAAGTATAATTAGTGTCTTGTCTTGGATATTCTTTGACAGAGAAACTAGTAATCTATATATATGTTAAGGTTTTGATTGTGACGATATTTACGCTTTTGCAAAACAACTTAGAAGGTGTAAAAGTTAAGTATAATTAGGGTCTTGTCTCGGATATTTTCTTTGACAGAGAAACCAGTGAAATTGTGTTGGAACACAAATATGAGGCCCGATTACTTTTATAACCCTTATCTGATGTGTTGTTCTGAATTCAGTACTCCCAGTTTTCAAATTACGGCATAGCCCAACATAAACGTTTACGAATCTAGACTAGTGATCCACGCTTGATTCGGGAAGGAAGATGCGGAGCCTACATGTACCAAAATAGCATGCCACGTCATCACTACGTTTGACTTATTTTATCTTTGTTTGAACTAGGGATGACAAATTGCCGTAAAATGGATTATAGTGTTACTATTGGTTTGGAGCCAATAATTTGACCCATCAAAACTCTTAAAAAAGTATACACAAACGGGATGACCAAAGTGCATATAAGTATATAACAATGGAATTTATTGCATCCCAAAGTAAAATCTAATTAATTTTGGGTGCGTTTGGTTTGTTACTCGGAATTATTATTTGTATGGTTTTGAACTTTTGATAAATGGGTGAAATGGAATTAATGGCTAATGAAGTAATGACTTACACACTCCTCTATTTTATTTGCACACTTCATATTGTGTTCTGTGTGTTTGTGGGAATAGGGTTTTTGTTGACTTGTTGTGTGAAGTTTGATAACTCGGTTTTAGCAAATGATAGGAAAAACATGATTATTGTGTTTTTTTGTCGTGCGGCTCTGGTTTGCTTTGTTGTTGTTGTTTGTGCAATTTAATGAGATAATTTTGATCGAGGAAACACAAATGATAATGAACAGGCTTGTATATTTTACAATTTATGCCTGTTGAAATATGCTCAATAAGTTGTAATGTAAGATAGAAGTGTACTAGATTAGTTTTAGCAAATGGTATGAAACACGTTTGTGTTGGAATTTAGTATATATTTCTAAAAGGATTATGTTGGTCATTTGGAATTGTAGACAGTAAGTTCGCTATATTGACTTTCATTTGTGAGACCGTTGAAATGAATACTATGATCCCAAAGGTAGGGAAAGAAGATTATTAAGGTATCACCTGGAGATGGTGGAATACGTTGAGTAAACGTGAGAAATTTAATCTCTGCTATTCTGTTTCGCTTAAGAATTCTCATTGGAAATTTGAATTTGTGACACTCGTTCTTGCATCGGGACTTGGCAAAGTCCGCAAGAGTCGTGAAGAATAATTTGGAAAGACGCTTTCGGCAGAGATTGCCACTGCGAATCCAAAGATTTTCTGTTCCATGATGATGAACGTCAAACTCCTTTGAGGAGCTCGTTGAAATCCTATTCGTGAAAAACCTGGCGATCTAAGCCAAGTTATATCGCTGTGTTTGAGCTTGTTGGAAATTCTGAGATAGCCCTCCACTCACGTGGTGATTTTCAAAGTAAATGTGTGAAGAAACTGAACATATATGTTTTATATGTGAACAATAACCAAATAAGATTGAGTCTCGTGTTGAACATGATTACCTTAAAATAGTACATGTGTACTATTTCAACAACGGTTGTTTCCCATAATACAACGGCCAAAGCAGTGTACTGCCAGAATTGACAACTTGCCCGAAATTTTATGAAATTGTTATCAGTTTGCTAGAGATAAAAATGTTAGTTATGAATTGTTAGTGTCTTATGGAATGGTTAAGGATTGCCATCAATTTATACACCTTTATGTAACATATGGTGTAATGGTAGCAATCAAATATGTTAATGAGCCGTCAATTTGCCGTTATAAATCATTGAAACAATCAAAACAGCCCATTCAAATGTCAGATTTCAAAGAGAATTCATAACTCACTTTTAACCATTTTTCCCTCCATTCCAACTACCTTTCTTCGAGACTCACATTCTAATTTACACTAACTCCATTTTAGACATGTAATGGCATGTTATGAAGCACTCAGAAAAGACTATGTAACCATATAAGGCCTTAATCATAAATTATATTTACTAAGAGTCTAAAATTAGTGAAAAATACTAAATTTTTTCAACAAAAGTATTCTTTCGATGAAAAGACAATCGGTCCACATGATAGTGATGTACTGCCCCTAACGAAAGAAATTCGTATAAGTTGCAAGGCTTTGAAAAACCAAACAAAAATAATATACTCCATAAACTGTTAGATGTGAATTGTTATGGACCATGTCGGTTGTCACCATCACGCGTTACTTTTACATTCAAGAAATTTGGAAGATTACACAATGGTGTGAATTGTTAGGCCAAGATTATACAATGCATAACCCTTTAAATTTGATTCATTTGAACATTCACCTTATACTTTGGTCAAATTGCATGTGGAAATTGTATTTTGAGTTCATTTTCATCACAACCAACGCGAATGACAAATATACCCTTTGTCTTTTTCCTCCTTAACAATTATTCTCCTTCAGGTAACAATTTAGGAAGATGGAAACATATGCAAGAACACACTCAACAATATCATCTACTTCTTCTTGTTTTAGCTAATCTTGAAATCATCGCCTTCAATTTCAAGGAACACTTTCAAACCTATCATCTTTAACCCAATTTTGAAACCCCCATTTCCCCGACAACGCCGTGACATGGATATTAGATTTCATTTTTGTATATGACTTGTGAGATTTTGAAAAGTCGAGAAGTAATGACTCTGACTTGTGAACTCGAAATGAATAATAACTCGTAGATAAATAAATTTGACAACAAGACTTATAAGTATATATGTACGTATGTGAAAATGTATATATGTTCATAAGTACGTATGTGAAAATGTATATATGTTCATAAGTCATAGGTAAATAATAAAAAGGTGGACGTTAAATATTAATTAACGTATGAAAGTGAATTAATATTTAATGAAAACCTTATTATTTGGAAAGGTAATACTTTCAAATAAAACGTAATGGATTCTTTATTAAACCTTGTTTAACGAAGTGTTATTATAAGTTTCGAGTTCACACAAAACTAGGATTTTCCCTAAATGCTAAACATTGTGGATTTAATTGCGAGTCACGAATATTTGACATTAATACGTCTAGTTTACATAATTAACAAATCTAATGAGAACTCGTTAAGTATGTCGGGAAGATTTAATAATGGATAGCATATCTTACGACCCCTTAGGTGGTAATGTAGTCTTGGAGGAATAAGTGAGATGGATACATTGTAGAGTTTATTGAGGTGACTAGTTCGATAAGCTTTGACAATATGATTTGATGACTTAGTAGGCTATAAGAGCTTGTCAAGTAGATTGTTGTGGTTTTATTTGATGGAATTCTTTGGAAGCGTGAGTTCACTTGAGTCTTGTTGAGTCGACATCACACACACACATGGATACCAAACACTAAAACGAATTGAGAAAGAGTTTTGAAAACGGAAATGGAATATGTTCGGGATTTGGGAAATATTTATTTGAGAATTTTACTGAAGCGTATTGATATTATTAGGTAGTGCCGAGTCAGTAGTCGCCGTTGCCGATAGTTGATACTTTATGTGCTCCTATTAAATTCTTGTGCTGTTTGCTAGACCTGAGGTGAGTCATAGCCCCACTTTTACTCTTGAACTTTGTTTTCAATACTTAGGGTGAGAAACATGCAAATTATTTTATGTGGACTATTATCGCTTTTGTTTCTTTTAAAACTTGCTATGCTTATAGAACTAGGTAGGATAGAGAGCGAGGCCTAGTCAAGAACTAGGTAAGCTATGGAGCGATGCCTAGTCAAGAACTGGGTAAGCTGTACAACGAGGCCTAGTCTAGAACTAGGTAAGTTGAACATGTCGTATTCTTACGCATGTGGGTATGTCGTATTCTTACGCATACAGATTGATTTTGATTTGATTTGGTTATTGGACTATAGTGTGCACCTATAGGGTTTTGATACGGAGGTTATCCGTGAGAATTGGTCGCCTATAGGCCCTATGGGACTTTGTGGCCCATAGGGTGCCCCTATAGGGTTTTGATGCAGAGGTTATCTGCGAGATTGGTCGCCTATAGGCCCTATGGGACTTTGTTGCCTGTAGGGTGCCCCTATAGGGTTTTGATACGGAGGTTATCCGCGATGCCTAGTCTAGCTAGCAAGCGTTTTGCGAATATGTCCACTTGACTTAATGATAAATATAAACCTATGATCTCACCAGCGAAAGCTAACTTTTAGCAAGTTTTCTCAGGTAATTAAGTTATTGGATTGGAGGCTTGGCTTGGCAATGCAGTCTAAGGATCTATTTTTCTAAAACTCTGATATGTATTTGTGGACCTACGTTTATTACCTTTGGGCCTTACTTTGGATAAATTTGGGATGAATGTAAACTCAAAACCCCTTTTGGTTTTGTTTTACTTATGTTTACTTTATCTCGTTCTTTTATGACTTGTGTTGGATACCAATCCCCGTAACACCTCGAAAGCTTGATGAGTCTTCCGCTGTACCAAATTTTGGGGGTGTTACAGATTGGTATCAGAGCCAAGGTTATAGAGAACTAGGTAATAAAAACCTAAACTATAACCAATTTTTATGGAAAGCGATCCTCGACTAACGCCCGCCAGCCCGCCAAGCCAAAGCATCTTATATTATGTGTAGAGGGCGGCTCATGGGGTGAATTATGTGATTGCGATATGATTGATGTGTCTTGGAAATTATAGGAAGTATTGATTAAGGTTTGAGTTACGGGTTGGTTTAACGTTAATAAACCAAACCGCAATAGTTATCGGACCCCTTGGGTTGACGAACCCAATTGGGCCGATGAGTATGGCGGTGAAAATTTATTAGCGTATGACCCACCCTTATGACTCGTAGATTGTGTGTGATGCCTTGAATATGATAATTATATACCGTTGTCATAGACGTGTCTCCTCCCTATCCAGTCCTCACTATTCGATTCTAGAGCGGTAACATATCCATATGTTTCCGTCATATTCGCTATCAGTTAATGCTGAGATCGGACATTCGTCCTGTTGTTCTGAAACGCCATCTAGCGTCGTCTAAGAAACCATCTTAAAAACTATTACGCCAAGAGTGTGAATAGTTATGGATTGATCGTTGTGAATTCTAAACCGAAAGGTTATCGGTTAAATAACCTAGATTCTTTAAATAGCTACCGTTATCATCTAACGCCGCTTCGGAAGATCATGTATCGACATTGAATGATCGTGCTTAATTAGAAGTTTCGCTTACACATTAATTGTGTTGTTTATCGTTATAACCTCGGTGACTATTCATTAGTCTTGTATTGAACTTGCGGGAACCTCGTTCCAAACCCCGATGTGCGATGAATCCAAGCACCTGTTTACTAGGTGGAGCGGGAACCTACAATCATTGAGTGGGATGGTATTCTTGATATCGTGTTTGAAGTTCATTCCTTTAACGACGAGGAGCAAAGTTTTCGTGCGATGTTATCCCGATATTCGAATCGTATAGTTCGTTGATTGCCCGTGGGGACAGGTTAATAGCCCCGAAACGAGACTTAGTAGGACCACGCAGACACGACTTGTTGCAGCTATTAGCACAGGACGTCGTGGACAACCTCTAGTCATTATGAACTAAACTACCAACAACCAGGTCTCGCCAAAATGTGCTAAGGTGAGTTGAGCATGCATTGAGCAGTTAAGTGGCCAAATGAGTGACCGAGACACAAACCGATACGAATCGCCCATCCATCAAAACGATGCTTGTAAGGGAACGTATGAGGAGTTACTAAGTTGTATGTTTATTGGAAGGGCGAGATCGAAGAGGTTGTTGCTCTAGAACGTTGGGGAGAAAAGATTGAAGCCGTTTCTCGAATTGGTATTATGAGAAGGAAAATTAAGGCGAACTATGTCTTGTTAACACTATGGGACGAAACTCGGACATATTAATCTCCGATCAGCCGATATTAAAGCGACTTATTCGAGGTATTGAGGAGGAGGATTTAAGACTATTATGTTGGGGATTGTTGCCTTCGTGGCAAAGCGAGAAAATGGGAGATTAAAATATGGAATTGTAAGGCAAACGACATCGACATGCCGAATCAGGTCGTTATTTCAGGGATCTGTACCTATGGTGACTTGAGATAGCTCATGCTGAACAGCTCAAGATAGAGCACTATATTGATGGATTGGCCCGTCTAACGAGGATGACGTGATTACCTTGTGACCAGCTACATTTCGTAGTACTTTGAATATCTAATGGGATGAGATACAACCAGGGAAGTGGTTGAAAATAAAAGGTAGTGGGAAGACAACTCAAGGAACGAGAAGTCGAGTTCTGGACCCACAAGATGAGAGGTACTGACCTGCAGACTTATACTCACCGCTTCTTTGAGTTATTCTAGTTGTGCCCTAAAATGGTAAGGAGTAAGGCTTGGTGATGATGACACTGAGAAAGCGAAAAACAAGAGGAAATGAGGAGATTTGCTAAAGGTGAGAGAAAACCATACATACGACAAGAGGTCGTGGATGCTTTTGTTGTTAAAAGCTGGGAAAATTTGAGACGCGCACTGAGAATTAACCTAAGTGCACCTATTATAGGCTTCACCACTTTGGTTGGTGTGCTGAGACGTGTCGTAAGAGTTGTAGGTTGGACACCTAGCCAGAAACCGTAGACCTAAGACCCATGCGTTAGTTCTGACAACCTCCGGGTCGGATCGGACGGCTAGTGTCGCATGTGTTATATGAAGAAAGAAGGAGCACTACATGAAAGTGCGTTAGGAATTGAGGAAGTGTGGAAGTTGCNGCTGAGACGTGTCGTAAGAGTTGTAGGTTGGACACCTAGCCAGAAACCGTAGACCTAAGACCCATGCGTTAGTTCTGACAACCTCCGGGTCGGATCGGACGGCTAGTGTCGCATGTGTTATATGAAGAAAGAAGGAGCACTACATGAAAGTGCGTTAGGAATTGAGGAAGTGTGGAAGTTGCGAAGCCGAGGAAATGGAAGATAACCAAGGAGAATCGAGAAGTAAGAAGATACCAAGAGTATAATGTGACGTCAAAGAATGACTGTCCCGTGTGATGAGACTTATGCGCTGCACTTTCATTTTAGCCATCATCCAACGAATTACCCGATGTCACCTCCTTAACTATGCGTCACGCAGCTATGTGCGTCACTATCGTCATATCATTCCGTAAATCCACAAAAGGTTTACTATCTATTCTCTCGTAACTAAACTTAGCATGACATCATTGGACCTTAATTATACAAAGACCGGCCACCTATGTATAATTCAGGTAGGAATCATGTTATGCTAGGATGGTTGCTCAAACCTTTACCGAGAATTAAGTT
This sequence comes from Artemisia annua, assembly GCA_014162995.1. Lineage (NCBI taxonomy): Eukaryota > Viridiplantae > Streptophyta > Magnoliopsida > Asterales > Asteraceae > Artemisia > Artemisia annua. Next base: position 16,286 of record LBNU01009895.1, on the reverse strand, counting down.
TCTCATCCTATGCCTGAAATCTCGCATTTTGAATTGATTCTATCTCTCTTTTCCATTCTATGAATTTCGACTTAACCGACATCGTACTCCAACTCGAAGAGATACGGTACGCCACCTACTCTCGAGGAACGACTCCTTCGCATAGCGTTCCACGCTACTCTACCTACTCCGTTACCTAAGGATCCTCGCGATGATTATACGAAACTTTGAGTTGAACAGCTACCGGATGATTGGTGACTTCGTATACGGATAAGAGGCATAGTTGCGTGTAGCGAACATGTCAAACGCTACTATAAAGTACACTTGGTTCATAACCATATTCTTTGCGATGGATACTAGAGGAGATGCCGAATCGACCGATCGATTGCAGGTAGCAATCAATGCCATTCTACGTGATGCTATCTGATGCGTTAGCAAGAAAGTATACACTTGAGACTAGTCGATTGGTAGTGGGAACGGATGTACACTTGCTTTGAGACGGAAGAACTAATGAAAAGGTTGTATCCATTGCGTTTATACCTCTTTTGGTTAAGATTCAAACTACTTGGANACTAGAGGAGATGCCGAATCGACCGATCGATTGCAGGTAGCAATCAATGCCATTCTACGTGATGCTATCTGATGCGTTAGCAAGAAAGTATACACTTGAGACTAGTCGATTGGTAGTGGGAACGGATGTACACTTGCTTTGAGACGGAAGAACTAATGAAAAGGTTGTATCCATTGCGTTTATACCTCTTTTGGTTAAGATTCAAACTACTTGGACTTGAATGTGATGATGAGCCAACCACGGTGAAGAACCGACGCCCTTTACAGAAAACTGAACCCTTTGATCAGCTTTAAGGTTCAAACGTCTAGTTGAGGAATCGATCCGTGATCCGAATACCATAATTGGCAATAATCCGGGAAAAGAGAATCTCGAAGGCGGTGTTTACGCTGTTGTGACTTATCAGTACCTCAGGCGCCTTCATAGTGTACGTGAACCTTAAGTAGTCAAGCTGTGTTAGTAGCCAATGATAATGGACTAAACTTCTCGAGAAGTAGGGTTAAGCCCGAAGGACGCCTGGGATAACCCTAAGTCTGCTTGAGAAGAAATACCAATGGACTAACTTCTTGGAGAACGAAGTTTAAAAATTGGACCGTTCGACTTCGTAGTCATGTGAATTGTAATCGCCTGAATTATGTTGAAATGTAGTCTGTTAAGAATTGAGTTTTTCGTACCATTCCTACCGAGGTAGGAAAAGGGTAACTAAGGAGAAGACGAAGAAGGAGCATGGTGATTTTGGAAGTAGGTGCGGTATGGTACACCTAACCTAGCTGTATCGAAAGATAGCGTAGGTGTTGTTGCGTATAGTGTTACATCGTATAAAAGATTGGTGAAATGTTTTGATATGAATGAAGAAGAAAGTAGCTCACGCCACTCGTCAATTCGAGACATGCGAGAAAAGCTGCACTACTCCTGAGTTAACATCGGATGCAGTTGTAATTGCACACAGAATCCGGGGAAAACAACACCGGTAGCGCGCGAAGTGTATGATATACACTAACCATGTGGTTACGATATGTTTTAAATCAGAAAGAGCGGACCGTTAAGGTAGACTCGCTAGGTAGACCTACCTGGTGAATATGACTGCAAATTTGCTACTATCTGGGAAAGAAGACGTTATTGCCGACACTCTTAGTCGAACAAGAAGTACGCACGTTAAAACCGCCTGATGAACACTGACTTTTAGCTATAGGTACCTATTCGGTTGTTTTGAGCAATTCCTAAATTGAGCCAAATCACCAAAGACCTTAAATTCTTCACCTCAACAACTTGATACACGGTCTAATCTCGTGACAGTTCTTGTTTGATGAGTTGCGAGATTAAGCTAAAATCAAGTTGTTGCGTAGTTTAAGGTTTCGGTGATTTTGCTCAAAGATGGGGAAGGCTTATTCCATCAAAATAGGTTACTCGATAGTGGACTGCGATTAATATGCTGAGTTTCTGGAAATCTCTACTGATGACCTTGGGGACGAGTCGTAACAGGAACGATACATAACCTCCCCAAACCGATGGTCAAAGTAAGAGAAACGTTGTATGTCAAAGATGAAGCTTCGAGCTAATGTTGTAACTTTGAGAAGAGGCTGGGAGAGACATTCGACTCTCCCCAAGCTTTCCTAAGTTGATGAAAACAACCTGGCATCAAGATAATACCGTTCAGGACTCGTTATGGTCGAATGTGTCGATATAACTCTCGCGGAACCGGAATTGGAGAGAGTAAGTTCGCCATATTGAATTTCATTCGTGAGACCATCGAAATGAATATTAAGATCCCAAAGGTAGGGAAAGAAGATTATTAAGGTATCACCCGGAGATGGTGGAATACGTTGAGTAAACGTGAGAAATTTAATCTCTGCTATTTTGTTTCGCTTAAGAATTCTCATTGGAATTTGAATTTGTGACACTCGTTCTTGCATCGGGACTTGGCAAAGTCCGCAAGAGTCGTGAAAAATAATCTGGAAAGACGCTTTCGGCAGAGATTGCCACTGCGAATCCAAAGATTTTCTGTTCCATGGTGATGAACGTCAAACTCCTTTGAGGAGCTCGTTGAAATCTTATTCGTGAAAAATTTGGCGATCTAAGCCAAGTTATATCGTTGTGTTTGAGCTTGTTGGAAATTTTGTGATAGCCCTCCACTCACGTGGTGAATGTCAGGATGAAATTCAGTGAATCCATTTTATCTCTATTCGATCTTGATGGGTAACTTTAAGTGAAACCCGGGACGGGTTTCTTCTGAGGCTGGGAGGATGTGACAACTGGTAAATTTGAGAACCTGATTTGAACCACGATTTCATAATTAAAAATGAATCGTTAATTTTATTGAAACGGTTTTCAGAAATTATGGGAATTGGTGATTGACTATGTGGAATGTAATTAGTACCGTTGATTATTTATGTTGAATATTATGTGCTTGGTTGCGATAATTAGGCACTACTTCGACTCTGGCACTAGGAACCTAATAATACGTAATTTATAAAGTTTTGTTACGTGAAATAAATAATAGGTGTATTCATAATCACGTTTCGTGGAAAAATCTATTTAAGGATGATTTCATATATATAAACGTGTGTTGAGGACTTTTTAATAATAAATATGGGCTCGGGAAGTGAGAGTCGGAATCTAATGAGAAACGGTTACGTTTTATTTTTATAAGCGTATTTATTATCAATTTAATGGAAAAATGTGTTTAAAGTGATCGGTGGTGACTAAAAATTAACGTTGGCGACGTTGTTATTATTTTTGTGATCTAAAAGTATGTATTTTCGGGAAAGTTTACTAAATATACACCGTAAGTCCTTGTTTTAACACTATTTGAAAATATGTAAAAAAACTAGGGACCGTTTTGTAAATTCGGATATATAATCCTAAACCTAACCCTATCCCTCACAATTTCATCTTCTCCCTCTTCTTTCTTTACACCGCCGCCGGCCACCCTTGTGCCACCATCACCGCCGCTCACCCTCACTCACCGCCACCATCAAACGAACCACCACACTCTCCTCTATTCGATCTCCTACAACACGCGCTCAAAACTCATCACCCACTTCTTTTTGTGTTATACGCGCCACTTTCATTTGGTCTTAATGTCATCATACCCCGTTTTGTAAAGAAGAAAAGGTAAGAATCGAGTCACGCGCCATGGTGACTCGTTGTTGAGTTGACTCGTGACCCCGAGTCACGAGTTGAGTTGTCTTTTGGTTCGGGCTAATTAGAAAATGAAAAGGAAGACAAGGTTTTATAATGAAAACGTAAATAAACAAGTTTGGTATCGTGTTTGGTGTTTGTGTGTCGAGAGTTTCAAACCGTGAGCAAAAGCTCACGGCTGTGGTTGTTGTTTTGACCTCACGGTATTCCTGAGGTTGTTCTTTGTCATGTTCTTGTTGCGTATTGTTGATGTTCTTGTATTTCCATTGTTGTCACTTGTTATTTTGATTTGGATTCAGATTTATTTTTGATTGGGTCGAGTGAAATTGTGTCGAACTAGGACTAGATTGTGGATTTAGTTGTGTTGTTGCCACTGGTGTTGATGACGGGGAAAGTAAGCCGAGACCTTAGAAGGTCTCGGCAATGGTTTTGACATTGGTGAAATTGTTGATTTATTTTGTGATTGGCATTATTGTGGCGAAAATTAGTTGATGGTGTTGGTTTAGACATGAGCCGTAGTCGGGCACGAGAGATTGAAGTGTGATTTGCGGGTATTGGATTTGGACTTGGTCACGGGATGAGATCATTATTTATTTATTTTGGCATAATATTGATATGAATATGAGCTTTGTGCAATGTCGAGGTCACTTTGACTTTCTAGTCAATAGTAGACTTCGACAACGCCATAACATTGACATTGATTTTGATTATTTGACCTGGATTGATATAATAAGCCGAGAGGTCATGACCCGGGCTTGTGACTCGAAACGAATAGTAACTCAAAAATTATAATAATAACTTGATATATATATATACCGCCATATCCACACTTGACATTGATTTTGATTAGGTTGACCCTGGATTGCTATAATGAAGGCCGAGTACCGAGTCTATTTGCTTGGACAACCCAGAGCTTTTGTTTGACCCCTGATAACGATTACATCAACTCCTATGTCAAAAATCAAATAATAAAAATAACAACTTGAATACTTAATAGTATATACATATAACATACTTGTTTATTTACTTTTTCTCCCTACTATGAAAACTTACTAATATATTTTTTATCGTTCATTTTCATTAAATATATATATATATATTATATATATTACTATATCGTATAATATATATATAAGCACGCTCATTAGGTATCTCGCGGCCGCTCCCCATAATATATATCTATAGTACTATATTAATAATATATAATATACCAACGTATAAGTAGCTGTAATATGTATCATTATAC
>LBNU01009894.1:40265-56488 GCA_014162995.1 Artemisia annua | reverse complement strand
CGAGATTGTTATGAGCACAGACTCATAAATGTTGTCAAGGTTCACACAGATAATAATGTAGCAGATTTACTCACAAAAGGCTTTGATGTTTCAAGATTCAAGCATTTGGTGGTAAGTATTGGGATGATAAATTATTAGGCTACTTTTGAGGGGAGGCATTAGTAGTTAGTTATTATTTGAGGGGAGGCTACATATATCATTTAACAGAAAAAGACAATTTTATTCACTAACATTTAAAGTAATTACATCAAAGTTCAAGAACCACAGATACAATCCAGACAAAACAACCTACACCAACCCTACCCAACCTAAACCCTACATAATCTACTCCATAGGCCTTTTACCTTTTCCTTGATAAGTCTGCTTTCCCTTTTGAGCATTCTTTCTTTTGTCATCAAAAGATGATTGCTTTCTTGGACAAGCAAGGAAAAGCACTTGCATTGGAGGTTTCTCTAGTCTTGCAGGCTTCTCTTCCACAGGAATCTTCATGTTCTTCAAGGCAGATTCTAAAGCTTGGTTCAAGGCTTTTGGCAATTCTTTGGATAGTGTTGTAGTTAGAGCAGACGTAGTAACCTTTTTCTTAGGTTTTTGGTTGGTTGAGCTTGATGCAATAGGAGGAAAGTAATCACTCCATCCTGGTTTGGAATCAGAATCTGAATCAGAGAAGTACTTGATCTTTGAATCACTGGACTCATCAGAAGAGATGTATATCAATGGGAAGTTACTCATGATGATGTTAGGGTTTTTATGATGAAGTAAGGTTTTTGTGATGAAGAAAAGTGTTTATGAAAGCTCTTTTTATAGGCAAGAAGGACTTATGGGTTATTAATGATAATCATTCAATTATACTTGCCTTGGTAGTTTTGGGGAGTAAATATGGAAAGTATTTAATGCATCGGGTTGACTTTCAGAAGATATTTTGGTCAAAGAGTCAATATTCATAGATATTTTTATCGACCATTACTTTGCCAAAGTACTGCTGAAGGTACTGCTATGGGAAAATGCTGCTATAAGAGTACTGCTGACGTGTCACGTACTGCTCTGTGGAATGTACTGTTCTAACGGTCATATATAAGGGGAATGGAGATACATGCCAAAATAACGGTATCCGTATTAAATGGGATTTGATTTTTTTAAATCTTATCCATATTTAACAAACGCTACCGCCTTTTTAATCTCCCTTTTCTACTTTACATCCACATTCTCTTACGCAGTCAAAGTTATTTTTCAATTCACCCTCTTCATACCACTTCACAAATGGCTCGTTCTACTTACAGTCGCCATAACATGATCGCTAATTTGGATAAGACAGAGTCGAATGTTGATTTTCACGCTATCATTGATTTTTACTGGGTCTTCCGTCAATTATTCTCTATTGGTCAATCCAGATATAATTGGGCCATGGATTCAAGAGTTTTGGGCTACTGCTAAATCAGGATGGGAGGAACCCGATATCTCATTTGTTACGGCTAAGGTTGCTGGGCGTAATATTAGGATCACTGAAGACAGTATTCGTACAGATCTTATGTTCCATGATGAAGAAGCAAGTGTTAAGTTTGATAAACAAGTGCTTTGGGACACCCTTAGGGATATTGGGTATGAGGGTTCACTTACCAAGCTTACATTTGAGAAACCCTTATTTAGTCCACACTGGAAGTATTTGATTCATGTTCTACTTCATTGCCTCAGTAACAAAAGTACTGCTTGGAATGAATTTAGTCAAACTTTAGCATCAGCCTTAGTGGGATTAGCTACCAATCAGCCTTTCAACTTTTCATTCATGATTCTGGATGGTATGCACAAACACATCAAGAATGGTTCACCATTTTTGATGTATCCCAGGTTTATTCAAATCTTTTTGAACAAATAGCTTGAGGGTGTTCCCAAACCCCAAGAATTCTTGCCAGCCATTGTTCTTCCTAATAAGGTGTTTACTTTTCTGGCTACCAAGAGTGCTAAATTCTCTGGCAGGACTACACCTCTCACTGCCCATATTTTGGAAATGGCACAAGCTGTTAGAGATGCTGCTCAAGAAGAATCAGAACCTGCTTCAGACTCTGCTCCCACTCCATCTCAAGCTCAAGCTGTTTCACCAAATACAGAGCAGTCACACTCAGAGAAAGGAGATGCTTCTCAACATACTGTTTCAAGGGAAAAGACTGCTTCTCCACAAGGTACTGCTCCTCATGATTCAGAACAGGATGAGAATCAACCACCCAATCCCAATGATTATACTTCCACAGATGGTTCTCAAACATCTGGAGGAGATGAGGGAGTGATGGCTAATGATGAGCCATCTGCTCAAGAGGAAGTTCTGAATGCTTATGCTGTGACAAGGGAATTAAGGAGACTGAAGAAAGCTCATGAAGATCAAGCTGCACTACTTTTGAAGTTGAGCAACAAGTTCAGAAGATTGAAGAGGTTTGTTTGGCCACTTGTTAAACATCACAGGCTATGGGTCAAGTCACAACAGAAACATGGTCACAAACTTAAGTCCAAGAAAAGACTGTTCAAGAAACATTCTTCATTCCCATTGGGGAGGAATTTGCAGAATGAGAATTTGAATGAAGATGTTGGTTTGAATAAAAGTGAAGATGATGATGATATTCAACCCCTTGAAGAAATAACACCACTTGAAGAAAATACTCATCAAGATACTGCTGAGAGAAAGATTGATGAGACTGAGCAAATTGATGTTCAAGATGTTGATATTCAAGTCAAAAGTGGTGATAATAAAGAAGAATTGGATGTGGAAGATACTGGTGTTGAAAATGCTCAAGGTACTGGTACTGCTCATCAAGATACTGCTCATCAAGGTACTGAGAGACAGTTTTTAATCACACCAAGGACTTTGGATTTTGAAGAAGATGTTGGTCCATCCAATCCAGTGAGATTAGAAAATCTACCAATAGTGATGATGAGACTATTGCTGAGATTATGATGAGTATATCCAGACCTACAGGCATTGTTATTCAAGAAGTTGAACATACTCAAGAAAAACCTTCTCCTCAACCTACTCAAGAAACTGATCCTAAAGAAAAATGGAAAGGAATCTTGGTAGAACCAGAGAAAAAGAAGAAGAAGAAGGAATTCACTTTAGCACAAATAAGGGCTATTTAAGAAGCTAAAGGTGAAGAAGCTGCTAAAAAGTTACAAGCAGAACTTGATGCTGAGTTTGAAAAGAAAGAGAGATTGTTGTTCAACAAAGAAGACCAATGACAAAAGCTCAAGAAAATTTTTTTTATATGAGTTATTTGAAAGGTCGAGGATACAAATGTCTATATAAGTTAAAGTATCAAGAAATGAAGGATTTATATAATGCTGTCAGAGAAGCTTATGTAAGACAAGTTGATGGCATTATTGGTTATAATACTGAAGAAGGAAAACAGATGATGGAGGCTAGCAATAAAAGGAAAGAATAACAACTAAATCACAGTCATCAAAGAAGTCTAAATCTGAAGTGGAATTAAGAGCAAACACAATTGATGAACTGAGGAATTATCTAAGAGTTGTTGACTTTGAGCTTCCTAAGTCAGAAGAAGATGCTGCTACAAAGGCTAAGATATCATATTTGGAAGTGATAGAATCTGAGAAAGATGGAGATTATTTTGTTTTCCATAGAGAATATAACAGCTTTAGAGCATTCAATCTGTTGTTGAATGTATTGCATCTTATTGACAGAGAAGACTTGTTTCATCTACACCAACAAATTCAAGCTTATTTTGAACAAATTCCACTCAAAGGAATTGGTGTATTGTTGCTGGGAGATCTCACAACACTATGGGAAACAGAGGAGACAAGCACATATGATATTTGGAAAAATCAAGTAGTCTGGGAAATTCAAAGTTGGAAATTCTTTGAAAAGGCTGGTGTGCATGTCTTAGAGTTGGAAGATGGTACTATGATCTATATGTTAGCTGAAAGAAGATATCCTCTTACAAGAGATTTGATGATGAGGATGCTGGATCATGGTATGGAAGTAGAGCAAGAGGATGAAACTGCTCTAATGGTGATTAATTTGTTCATTAATTGGACAATATTAAAAGATGATGATGCATAATTACTGGTATGGTCTTAATTATTTAAATCTTTTGAATAAACAAGTACTTTATTCAAAGTACTGCTGACCAAACAGTACTTTTACAAAGTACTGCTTGCAGCATAAAACCAGTAAAGTCTTTTGAAATAATAATTTTTGTCATGTGCAAAACACTTTTTGAAGCACAAATGTTTACAGCAACAGTTTTTTTTTGAGATATACATGGTGTTAGTACTTGTGCTACACAACAAATGGTATTCAACTCACCATGTTTAACAAACAAGAAAGAGTTTGACTCATCATGAGGGTATGGCTCTGATTTGATAATCAAGTCCGCTTTTAGTTGGCAATTTACTAAAAATTTTATGGTTTCAACTCACCATATCTGTGATAAGTGAAGAGTTGACTAGCCCACAAGAAAATGGCTTGTGGTAAAGGCTGTGGAAAATCCATTCATATGGTAATTAGTTCACCATGGTAGTGATTGTACTAAAAGAACTAGCTAGTCCAAAATCAAACGGATATTGGTAAAGACTACTCAAATCCGTTGATAGCCGATGATTTGCTAAAAATCATATGGTTATCAATGTACCATGGTTTCCTTAACCTAAACATTGGCTACTCCAGAGTTAATGGCTTTGGTAAAGAGACATCAAAATCCATTAATTTTCAATGATTCACCTCTCACAGGAATTAACACACCTGGAAGTGATGAGAATAGTATGAAACTTAACTGATTTGATGTACCTTATGTTGCTGAGTAGCTGAGAAGAACTAAAGTTGCTGTAAAGACAAAGAATTGTTGCTGATCAAGATTGCAGATACTAATTACACATTGATGATAACAAAACAACAACGAGTAAGACTTTAAAAGATACAACCTTTTCTTGAAGACAAAGATGATTGTTTTTCAACGATTACACAGAAACTTGAAGTCAAGCAAGTAGAATTCAAGTTAGGGGAGGATTGTTGGGGTATAATGTCAAAGTACTGCTGGATGTCAAAGTACTACTGGAAGATACAGGTCAAAGTACTTCTCGTTGATAAAAGTCAAAGTACTGCAAGGGTTAAAGACTGAAGACATTAAGGAATATTATGTAAATTCTAGAATATTCTAAGTTAGAGTTAGTTTACTTGTAGTTCAAGTATTGTAAACCGACTAGGGTTTCCTTGTGCCTATAAAAGGATTCCTAGGTTGGCATTAGAGATATACGTTTTTAGAGAAAAACTAAAAGTTCGATATTAGAGTTGTTAGGGCTGTTTGTGAGTCTGTGTATGAAAGCAGATTCAAAGAGTTAATAGAATCGTTGAAGTTTACTATTCTTCTTAAGCTTTGTTAAAGTAGATTCCGCATACTTAATAAAGATATTCAGTGTTTCATTGTTAGTAATTTAGGATTTATCCAAGGTTACTAAGCCCTTAACAAGCTACATAGTTAGTTTGGTCAGAGTATATCGATCCAACACTTCCCCATTACTCCATTAAACTAGTAATTTACCCATGAGTCCCAATCGTCCCAAAACATTATGTACAAGATATGACTCGACTTAGCAACCATGTAATCAATTAGATAATTAACAAAGGGTTTAACACAAATGTTGTCACAATAATGCACTAAAGATGAGTGCATACAAGGTAGGATAAGGCGATTTGGGTGTACATTTAAGTGGGGTGTAACAAATCCTCACTTTGAGTAAGATGCTCAAAGGTCGAAACGAAAAGATAGGCTCTGAGGGGTGTACTAGGGGTATCGTGTACCAAAAATGGGTACAACGCAAAGGGTGTGGGAGAATTACTTGACCAATGTAGCCAACGTAATTATAACAAAAATCACGGGTGTAAAACAAGGGTTAATCCTAATGCCTCTTATCATGTAGTAGATCTAACTACACGAATGTAGTCTTACTTGTGGATTTGAGATGGTCCTAACGCAAGTTCTAGAATCTAAGTGCTACCGGTACACACATCATAGCATAAATGCTTTTCCTACCAATTCTAGGGGCGAACCTCACATATTTGGGGTGTAAAAATTTTTAGTGGTACGGTTTTTGTGCTAGTCATATAATTTCCTATCCATGAGACGCTTATTAGGACCAAAGCTTCACTTCTAAATGTTGTAAAAAAATTTAAATTTGGCGCTAAAATTGCCCTAACAAATATTTCTCTCGGTTTTATTACAAATTTACTATCAAACAAACAAAAATCAAGCGCAATTGTATTCTCTGTCTTCATTTACCCCCCCCCCCCCTATACTTAAACCGAAAATTGTCCCCAATGTTCACATAAAAGATGTAAAAGTAATGAAAATGAAAGAATGAAACAAAATACTCCCCTGATTCGTTTGGTCTGGATAGTGAGGTAACATGATTAGATCTTCTTCCAAGAAAGATGAACGCTCAAAGCTTCCCTTCCAAAATATAAATCATCTCCTTGTCCAAAATAACCTGTTAACCTGAAAAAACAATAAAGGCGAACCTCGCGTAAAATCGGCGGTATAATCTATAATAGGATATAATGCTTGTGGAATGAATGTTTTTGCAGAATTCCTGAAGATTATAAGTTAGAGAATTAACAACACTTTTTATGATTCCGGAAGAGAAACAAAACTTTCAAAGATTTCAGAAAATTACTGCCTGACGCCGTCAGAAATGATCTGACAGAATTCTCATGTTAAGTTTCTGGAGAATTTCTGGAAAAACTATACCTTACTTCCTGGAATTCCTGCAAAAATATCATTATGACTCGATACAAGCATTTGACTCAAACAAGTACTAATATGCATGTTAATTTACATTGTTATGATTCATGTTCATTCGTTCTTATAAACCGATTTAGATTTCCCTTACACTTATCTTTTGCAAAATACCTATATGTAGTTAAGACGAAGTTAAAAACAAAATAAAGCATTTTCACAAGTTAGTTTTTGAGCATGAATCAATAACAAGAAAAGTAACATACATACGGAAACAAATAAAATCAAACAAATAAATAAACACAAAGCAAATAAAGCTTGGGTTGCCTCCTAAGAAGCGCTTTTCTTTATTAACGAGTCTTATAGCTAGACTCAAAGTCACCGTACATTACGTGACTCCATCGTTGGTCACGGTTTCTAGATCCTCCTCTTGCCCGGTTTTATAATCCGGTCCCAATTTCAAACAATCCTTGTAGAAACCGAATATCCTTTCCATGACATAGTCTACTCCCCTACGTCTATCCTCATCATTCCTATAGTAGACCGCTTGTTTAAGCTCCTTCTCAATGTTTGACAAGTGTTGAAATTGCTCTATCTTATATGGTGTTTGGTAGTTCACTTCATCGGTCTCATCCTTAAATCTAACTATCCCTAAGGAAGGTTCATAAGTCATCCTGGAGACCTCGATAAACGGCTTTCCCAAAACTACTTGGGTTAAACTTGCATCGACTATTGGGCAGATATCTTCTACAATCACAAAGTCGGTGACATATGTGAAGTTTCCTACATAAACCGGTAATCCCTTAACTCTTCCCGTGAAGTTACTAATCCATCCCCTATCGGGGAATACCCTATACCCAAGTTGATTTTTCATTATCAAGTTGTATTGGACTCTAGTCATGATGTTTACGGGCGATCTAGGGTTGATGTAAGCTTTACATACATGCAAATGTCCGATGTTGCATGGTATGTTGAGATTAGAAGGGTCGCCCGTTTTGATAATCGGATTACCTAGGAAGTATGGTGTCTCGGAGTCATCGAATAAATCCTTATGGTATGCCCGTTCTTCCTTAGTGGGCGACTTATTGAAGTAGTCCTTTTCGTCATCTACTTCTTCTACTCCACTTACCTTAGCTTCCTTATCAACCTCTACTTCATTAACCTCATCCTCATTTTTCCTAACTTCCTCCTTATGCTCACTATCTATTTCATTCTTAGGGATTGGCTTAATAGTGACAACATTAACGAAATGGACTTGTTTGGATGAAGAAGGGTCCTTGATTTGGGGTCCGCTATTAGTGTTCCTAGCGTCCTTATGTGGAGGTGATAGCACTTGGTTGTTGAGGGCTTTCAATAAGTTGTCTATCTAATTGGTCATCTCCGTTTGTTGTTGATTGAACTCGGATTCGAATCTAGCTATTCGAGCTTCTTGAGATGCCATAAATTGAGACATCAATCCTTCGAGATTATTGGTACTACCATTGTTGTTGGAAGGATTGTTATTGAAAGTACTGTTTGGGTAGGAACCGTTTGATTGGAAACGATTAGGTGGGTTGGAAGAATTGGTTTGTTGTGCATTTTGGTTTTGCTTCCACCTAAGGTTTGGGTGATTTCTCCATGAGGGGTTGTATGAGTCACCGTAAGGGTTTGGCTCGGGTTTGAAAGTGTACCACTTGTCTCCCGCTCCGTCGGTACGCGAGGATGCGTAGTCCGCAAAAGCTTGTTCGGGGAGTTCCATGCAATTACGAGTGTCGTGGGGACCACTACATAATTCGCACGAAGAAGTGATTTTGTTCACTTGGCTTGAAGGTTTAGGAGCCTCGTAGGATTTCATAAGAAACTTGACTTGGTCTTCAAGTTCTATGATCCTACGGTTGGAAGTGCTTGAATTATTCGAAGGCAAAGATATTGCCTTGACCGTTTTATTCAAATCACGGGGATTATTCCAACTTTCGTTGTCATAAAGAGCAAGATCTTCTATGAGATCTCATGATTGTTCCGCACTTAGATCACGTAGCTTGCCACCAGCCGCTTGGTCTATGGTTTGCTTCGTGGGGATATTGATATGGTCATAGAAGATTTGGACTTGGAGCCAAAGGTCTATGCCATGATGAGGGACTTTTTGGAGTAAGTCCTTGAATCGAGTCCATGCCTCGTAGAGGGTTTCGCCTCGACGTTGTTGGAACGCCAAGATATCATTTCTTAGCTTGGTAGTTCTTCCCGGTGGGAAAAATTGAGCTAAGAAGCGAGTTGTGAGATCATCCCAAGAGGTGATGGACCCTGCGGGTAGACGCTCTAACCATTTACTAGCATTATCTCGCAGAGAGAATTGGAAGAGACGTAATCGGGTAGTCTCTCGAGTTTCAACATCAAGGTCTATGGAATCTACGATTTTGAGGAAATCCTTGAGATGTTGATTTTGATCTTTGGAACGAAGTCCATGGAATGCGCATCCGCTTTGCACCAACCGGATGGTGTCGGATCGCAAGGGAGTGACATTGGCTCCTTGAGTGAGCTCAATGGTGTTTCGATAGCCAAGGTGGCTAGGTCGGGAATACTCTCCTAAGGTGCGGGGTCTAGGAGGTTGGTTTGGTTGTGGTGGGTGGTTTGGTTGAATTGGGTTGTTGGGATCAAGGATGTTACCACCTTCCATGATGGCGGATGGTAAAGATTACGAACAAAAACACGAAGAAAAAGATAGACTAAAGAAAATCCTAGAAAAATAAAATAAAAATCTCACTAGAAAGGAATCTAGTGAGTAGACCTAAAGAAATAAAAATTCTACCTAAACAATAACTATTCCCCGGCAGCGGCGCCAAAAACTTGATGCGTGGTTTTGCAACCTTACAACAGGTTTTACCTCTCGAGGGATCTCAAGAGGCTTACAACCCCACCAGGCAGTGTACCTGACCGATGTAGTATAGTGTAGTGGTAAGTACGGGGGATTGATCGTTCTCCACAGGGAATAGTGTTCGTTAGGTATGAAAAACTACTCTAATAGGTCTAAGGGTGAAGGAAGATTATTTTTGTATTTTTATTTTTTTAGAAAGCAAGTAAAATCTTGGGTTTGAAGGAGTGGGCGGAATTAGTTGCTAGTCAACTAACCCAAAAACTACTATTGCAGTTAAAATTAAAATAACAAGAAAATAAAAGGTTGTGAAACTTATATGGAGACAAATGTGTTTACTTAGATTTCCTTACTCCCTAACTATCTTTTACTGGTTAATTAGTGTGTATTAATTATGTGGATGACGGGTGTATTCCTTAATACCATTCGTGGGGTGGCGTACGTACTTCCCCAACTCTATAAGCTCCTACTTCACTCCTATGTCGAGCCTGCTAGAAGCTCCTAACATGGGATCATTAGAATTCGCTCATGCATTAAATACAACCATAAAAACCTAGTACTCATTGGTTCATGTTTCTTAAGACGTTCAAGCACGTTACCATATAGGAGGTTGGCCAGTTTTCTTAAGCCTAACATCGATAAACAATCATCCAATACAAGTAATAACACACCAACAACCAATAATCAATAGTTAGGTTTCATTAGATCTAAACAAACACAAGATAAATCTAGCCTAGCATGTTAATTGAAAGATAAGCATAAGATATAATTAACCAACACATAGACATATTGATTAATTTGAATGGAGACTTATCTTTAATTGAACATGGAAGAATCAAGGGTGAAAAACCCTTGAAAAAGCTGTCAAAGTCGTCTAGGGTTTGTTCCCAAAAGTTGCACACTTAATGAATGAAAAATAGAAAAGTATATATAGAAAATACACTCTGACGGCGTCAGCTTATACGCTCTGACACCGTCAGCTCGCCGCCATTAGGGTTCTCGGATGGCCTAGATCTACTTCTGACGCCGTCACTTGTAAATTTGCTCTGGGCCGTCTCTCTTTAACTTAACACCCGGCGACCTAGGATTGTTAACACCTGACGCCGTCAGGTGTAAACATCACATTTTCTTCTTAGGGCATCACGTATAGTCAGAATCCACTCCTTTGTCTTAGTTAGCTGACGGCGTCACCTTGTGACTCTGACGCCGTCAGGAAGGATTTCCAGCATGCATTTGAGACTTTGTCGTTTTCTTCACTTTATGCTCCAAAAACGCCTAAAATGATGCGTTTTACAGAATTCTTCTCAAAAGTACCTAAAATGACAAAAGGAACGATTTAGGGCAATATTTGATCATATTAACTCGAATTAGGGCTTAAATGACCCCCTAAAACGGGTACACTTTTCACCTCATCAGTTGACGAGGAACTAAGTTTCATGCCTGCTATCGGTCTTAAAATTGATCATCCTATCATGACCACCACAGATTTCTGGACATCACATAAATGCTTGCACGTGTCTTATGAGCAATATCTTACTCGATAAGATTCAACTTATGGCTTATATTGTGACTTTCAGCTCATTTCCTTTGGGTTGGTGAGCGAACTCGTCAACTGGATGGTGCCTACGTGAAGTCCTTAAGAGACATCACAAAACCTCTTGGAGTTAAGGTATTTTTTTTTATTGTTTAATCAATATTTCTGTGTATAGTCCTATGTTCAATGGATACTGACAATCCTTTATCAAAAGGTTACCGAAAAAATGAATCATGTAAATTGGTAAAGCTCATTGACATCTTGAATCCTGAGAACAAACCAATTATGATTACTATAATAACAACAATCGGAGCAAGACACGGGCATGAAATCGAACCCATACCTATATTAGTCATGGTGATCATTTCTCATGATGTTCCAATGGTGATCATTTCTCATGAAAGAGCTTTTTTTGACAAGTTACGCACAAAAATAGTGGAGACCGTCATGAGTGTTTCTAGAACATTCATTGAAAACTATTCTGATTACATAATTGGCAAGGCAACATGGATTGAAGCTCAGTTTACAACTTGGGAGAAGCAACAAAAGGAAATCAATCATATAATAGGCTTAATTAGCATGTTAAGTGCCAGAGCAATTTCTGGAAATGCATCTTCCATTGAAAAGGTATTTCTTTCACATAAACTTGAAGTAGTGGTGGAAAAATGGGTAGGTCGGATGGGCAGGTAATGATCAAAATATCATTATCAACCTATTCACAAAATATCATTACCTGAGAAAACAACAAGCTATAGCCAAAAATGTGATTAACTTACCTAAACACCCCGTTATTACGAGTTAAGCTGATAAGCAAATCCAAACACTATATTTGGCATATTGCTTTTATAGAAAATAAGCCGATCAATAATTCTAAATAAGTTTTTCAAACACCACCTAAGAGATTGATAGTTTGAGATGACGGAAAGTGATGAATTAAATGAAAGGTGTCATTACTCATTATTACTTTCACCAAAATGTAGCTTTACTTTTTGCCCTTTGTAAGTAAGTGTATATAAGAAAAATATGTCATGACATTAAGTTTCAGAATATAATGGCTGCTTAGGTTGCTGGGGATGATTGGCATGAAACTATATGACCATTTAAGAGTTGGAAGTTTGTAATGGTATAATATTTATAGAACTCAGACCAATTTCACAAAATCACTAAGTCGTTAAGATGATGACCATGATGTCATCACAATATTATGTGTGTTTTATTGGGTTTCTGTGAAAATTGAGCAATAGTGGTGCAATTTGACTTGATACTAAAAGTAATCGAATCTTAAGATGTAAATAAAATGGCTGAACAATTCCAAAACAACTGGATCATGCTGCAACTGGGTCTAGAAAACATGGTTTCTAGAACGGTAAGCTTTTTTCTCCCTTCATTAATGTGACTAGACACTAATTCAAATACTTTATTAATGTAATTCCATCCTTTTTAATATTGTTTCCATCTTATTGAAGTGTATTTCAAATGGGCAAATTGCACAAAAGTGTATCAAACTTATACCCAATTTCAATTTAAGGTACTTCACTTTTTTTTTCCTTAATTTAGTGTACCCAACTTATTTTTGATTGCAATGTAAAACTTATATCAGGTTTCCCTCCGGTTGCAGGTAACATACTTAGGGACGTAGTTTGTCTTTCAACCTTTTCATAATTTTCTCTCGGATAATATACTTTCTTTTAGTAAAAAACTAAAATTTCACTTGAAAAACATAGACAAAAGAAATCCAATTTCCATATCATGATCACAGTTTCCATCAATCTTACATCAAAATCATAGAAGAATCATCAAAATGGGAAATTCTTAACCTACTCAAGATATACCAAATTGAAAACATAAAAGAAAACATTTTATGTAACATACTCCAAATAAAAGTTAAGAAGATTACTTTTGGGTTTAGTGATCGGAGTACACCTACTCCACCACAACCATTCTTATTTTCTTATTCTTTTAAAACTAAGATTGAGCACATGATATAATTACGGAAACTTGAAAAAAAGATCACCGCTCAGAGTAAACATTTACATAATGTAAATGAACAAAATAAATGTGAATGGCGGCGGACTTCGAGTTCATTACTCCGGTGGTGACTATTTTTTTCTTATTTTCTTTTTACTTTACTTTTTTTCAAGTTTGTTACTACGGTGGTGACTTTGACGGTAGCTAGATCCGGCGATGGCGGCGGCAGAGAGATCTGGCGTAGTGGTGAATTGGTTACGGTGGTTATATTACGGTTGTGATGATGATCATTGATGATGTGGTGGTTAATCATTATGGTGGGCTGCAATTGGCATGAGGTGGTGGTTTATGTGTTTTTCTTTAAGTATTACGGAGTATGTGTTTCTTTGGTGCGTGTGGTTTAAAAAAACAAACAAAAAAACAAACAACATTGAAGTTAGAGAAAATCTGATAAGTAGTTTGAAGATATGCTTTTTTATTTAAAAAATATGCTAAAACTGTAAAATGACCTGGAAACCTGACATAAGTCTTACATTGCAATAAAAATAAGTTGGGTACACTAAATTGAGATAAAAAAGTGGAGTACCTTAAATTGAAATTGGGTATAAGTTGAATACACTTTTGTGCAATTTGCCCGTTTCAAATTGATGATTTATTGCTGTTAGTGTAAAGAGTTAATTAGCTCAAATAAAAGTGTCTTTTGTGGTTATGAAATGACTACTTTAATGTTTATACAATAGTGTGGGTATATATTAATAGCTAATAGTTTCGTGACTATTTATGGATTTTTGAATATTTTTAACAACTATTTGACAGGTTAACACTTTGTCTGTTTGACTGCAGCATAAATTGTGGAAATTTGAGGAAAATGTTGTGAGATGCAACCATCATGGTTTGGAGTTGGACTATTTCCCAATGCGAAACGACGAAGGAGGGAGTTGTGTGTGAAGACGAGTCAAGATATAAAATGTTTGAAGGTTCTTTGTTGCGTCAAACACGACGAATGTAGAAACTCCGCCTTTAATGTTATGTACAAAGAAGTTTTATTTCGTACATGAATAGAGACCATCTACTTTATTTGTTCTCAAACTTTTCATCGTTCTTTTTACATATATTATATAAACAGTTATTTTTTTTTGTTTTCTTTTTCAATTTTTGTGTTTAAGATATTTGCCATTATTTATTAATTATTTATTGTCAGTTAGAATTTTTCAAGTAATATTATGAAGCTAGTAACTTATATTGTTTGATAATAAATCAAGAATAGTCACTAAATCTGGTTACTAATCTTCTATTTAGTTTGTTACATAAGAATAGTCAATTACTTAGAGTCTTGTAGTCTTGTGATAGCGAAATACGTGCTGCAAGATATAAACATATAACACAAGTTGACAATATATGGTGACAATTTGCTTGCGCAATATTAATAAGCACTAAACAATAATGAATAACAGAACCTTTAGTATATTAACAAGCCAACAACCTTTAGATGTTCGGTTTTCGGGTGGGCCCTGAACATGTTTTTCAATACCCTAAACCATTTCGAAAACCATTTTAAACATTCGGTTATACCTATAAACCAATCTATAAACCGAATAACCCAAAACCGAGTAACCAATATCATTATGGATCGGTTGGTTTTTCGGGTTAATCCAATTAATGAACACTGCTAACTAGTACTCCATAATTGACAAATCCTTTAATTTATTTAAATTAAGAACAAAGTTATTGTTGTAAATGTCTCATTATATATTGTCGCTTTAAGCCTAAAAAAACCACGAGATGACTCTGATACCATCATAATCGTATTCACCTCTTTGACAAATCTTTATCTTTTAGATAACTTTGTCTAAATTTATGCGGTAACTGTATGCGAAAGTGATTTCAAACTTGTAGGAAAGATGACGCTCAAATGAAAAAAGCAAACCGAACATTTGGTGCGAGGTTTGGTTTTTAAAAACTTAAAACAAAACTCTTGGTTCGGAGTTTGGTTTTAGCCAAAAACCGCCTCTTACTCACAACTACATTGTTTATTTGCTTCCTTTTGAGTTTTGACTATGACTTTTTGAAAATATTAAGTAGACACTTACTATAATTTACTACATAAAATGGTACTTTTTTTCATTCCAAAATAAATGTTTAACTTTTAAATACATAAAGTTTTAAAAAATTATATCAACTATCTCTCTATCAATAAAATATTGAATATATTTCTATTTGTTGATATGAAAAATAAATATTTATTTTGAACAAATTAGAATGAGGTAATAATGTAATATACATTTATTTTAAGGTTTTGCTAACGTTTGCCCACTGGACTCGTATTAACGTATAAACAAGAAAAATGTTTTGGTTCACTTAAGTAAAAATTATGTTCAAATATAATAATTTATCAATTTATTTGTATTTAATGCATTTTTTTAATTTAGTTAACAAATTTGTATTTATTAACTACACGCTAACTTATGCCGAACGAGGTACGACCATGTGGTGTTTGTGTTTTAAGAGGTTCTGAATATGAATATAAACCGCACATCTAAATCTGAGGCGTAAATTTCTGAATCTGACCGCATCTGAACGGGAAAAAAAAACTCCTATTTGAACCATACATTTGCTCGTACTAAATTTTTTTCGGTTATTTTTCTGTCAACAAGAGACATTAAGACACCCCTCTTAAGTCACCATCAAGATCTTACTGCCTCTAACCGCGTCTGAACGGAAGAAAAACAAACGGTTTAAACGGCCAAATTATCTAACCGGGTCTGAAAGATTCAGATTAAGAAGCCGTTAAAAGCCTCGTTTTAAAAAGCACAAGTCAAACATTTTTTTTAAAAGGCATTTATCACAAGAATACCATATGTCCTTGAAAACCGAGTATCATTCCCAACAATAACCTAACCCCCATTTATCACTCCCACTCTCTCTCTCTCTCACATAAAATGGACCCAAATCCAATCCCCACCACCGATCTCCCCCAACAACCACCGTCACCGTCCATGACCTCCATCACCACCTTCGCCCAACCCATCTCCACCGTCCCTTCACCCACCACCACCCTCCATCCACCTTACAACGAGGTAGTACCCATATCACATCTTTCTTAAATACCCATCATCATTAAATGTTTCATTAAATTAAATAC
>LBNU01009894.1:22224-39913 GCA_014162995.1 Artemisia annua | reverse complement strand
TTTTTTTTTTTTTTTTTTTTTTTTTTTTTTTTTCAACAGATGATAAGAGCTGCAATAGTGGGATTAAAAGACAGAGACGGCTCAAGCAGACAGGCGATATCGAAATACATCGAAAAGGAATTCGGGCATGCTAATCTACCCGTTACTCATTCTGTCATGCTGACTCATCATCTCAAACGTTTGAGAGATGAAGGTCAGATCATCATGGTCAAACATTCTTATATGTTGCCCCCTGGATCTGTTGTTTTTAGTAATGATAATAATGTTAGTACCCTTGATTTTAGTAACCCAAGTGGTGGTAATAATGGTAGTGGGGTTAATGGGTCGCCGAGTTTGGCGAAGAGGAAACCCGGTAGGCCGCCTAAGCTTAAGCCCGTACCTGCTGGGTCAGGTGGGTCAGGTTTACATAATGTGCAAGTAATGCATGATGCGAATGTGCAGCAGTCGTATCAGCCGGCCTTTCCGTTTGAGGGTCAGGGTGTTCAGGGGCAGGGGGGAGGTGAAGGGGGGGGGGAGCCTATGTTTGTGTCGTTGGGTTTGGGAGATGAGGGTGCTGCGGTGGAGAAGGTGGAGAAGGAGAAGGAGAAGGGGGAGGGGGAGAGTACGGGTGTGAAAAGGGGGCGTGGGCGTCCGCCGAAGAAGAAGGGTGGTTCGACTGGTCGACCGCGGAAGAAGGCTGTTACTGGTGAGAATGGTGGTAGTGAAGTTAAGGGAGCTGCGGGTGAAGTGAAGGGAGTTGCGGGTGGTGATGAAGTTGAGAAAGTTGCTGATGGGGGTGGTGAGACTTCGGGAGTGAAGAGGCCACGTGGGCGTCCGGTAAGGAAGGGGAAAATGATTGCGGCGCCAACTGGTGGTAATGGAAGGTTGACAAGGCCTCGTGGTAGACCTGCGAGGATTGGATCGGGTGCGCCGGTAACAGTGCCGTTGGCTGGAAATGTGTTGAAGCCAAGAGGAAGGCCGAAGAGGATGGGAAGGCCGGTTGTTAATAGTGTGAATGTAGTAAGGGGTTCAAGAAGGCCACCTGGTCGCCCTTCTGTCAACAAGGTTACTAATTTGACTGGACTACAATTGGCCAGGCCAGCCAAGGTAATTAAATCAAATGTCTTCTTTAGTTTATATTATTTCATGGTTCTTTTTATAAGTTTCGGTACCTTGATCATGCAATATTGTGTATTGTCAGCTAAATGAGGCTATCAAATAAAAAAAATGCAAATAAACAATAAAATTTTAAAACAGTGCAAAATATAGCACACAATGTTGAGCTGATGATGTTGTACGAAATAGGAATTTCAGTATGACATGGTCTGTCTTGGTTCCATTCCAGACCAAAATAATCACAGAATGTAGCTCTTGGATATCGAAGAAAGTAGAATAAACTAAACATGTAGTGTTAAATGTTTGCTTGATAAAAGCTGGTATTTGACTCTGGATGTGTGTCACTTGAGGCACTTTCCATCTTTGGTTTGAAACACTTGTCTACTATTGCCATTTATGGCTTTTAAAGTTGTGTATCTTAGTGAAACAGGCATTTTAGATTAGAGCATTAATAATCATTAAAGGAAATCTTAAACTTTATCTGTTCATTTTAAGACCTGAGAGTTGATAAATATGCAAAATCAAATATCGTATAAACTCATGTTGAAGGACATACAAATAGATGCCTACTTGTAGATAAATCTGTGGTTATATGTACATACTAGATACATAAGCACATGCATGCTGGTATATCTATGGGTAGATACATATGTATAGGCAAGTGATTTAATATATGACCAAGTATAGTGACAGGGAACTGAGTAGATTTCTTTTGTTGATTGACTTTTAGATTTGCTTGCTGTAACTGTCTTTGATATTATGATCTTGTCACTGTTCAGTACGAATATGTGTACGTTTGCAAAGTATCCACATTTGAAAATGTTTTAGTGGTGAAGGAAGAGAACTATTAAGAATTTAGCAGGAACATATTTTATTAGGCCATGGGAGTTCTTGATTGATAAGGAAGACATTATGAACATCTAACCAGGGGCAGAAGTAACCTAGAGATTTAGGGTCTTGTGTCAATTCTAGGGGTGCAAATGAGTCTAACTTTGGCAGGGCTTAAAATTATCTTCAGCTCGAGCTCGGCTCTCTAGCTCAGCGAGCCTTCATGAGGGAAGCTTAACTCGAGATAGTTTGAATTTGGCTCGAGCTCGGCTTGAAAAGCTCGATTTATATGTAACGATTTGTTTTTTAAACCAACGAAAATTGAAGTATAAGATAAGATTTGAGTTCAGATCAAGCTCCGCTCGAAAAGCTCGATACACTTATAAATAAATATATAGACTTATTGTATTTACATATAAGCCCTTAAAATATACATAATGTATATAAAAAACAAATATATCACTTAAAAGCACGACAATAACTTGAGTCGAGCCTATATAAGCTTGAGCTCGAGTCGTTAAACATTTCCAGCTCAATTTATGGGTTCGAACTTGAGCTCGAGTTACTTGACAAAAGCTCAGCTCGAATGAGCTTGATGAGTTCGAGCTGAGTTGCTGGACACGAGCTTGACTCATTTACACCCTACTCACTGTTATAACTAAGAGGCGTTTGGGATTACTTGTCTTACTGTTTATGCTTAGAAATAGTGTTTAGATTTGCTTATTTTGTTAAAGATGCAATAAAAGACCACTAAATTAATTCATTTTTTTTAAATATAATAAATCTATAATCGAATTAGGTTAGATATGACTGGAAAAAAATAACTTTAGTTTCATTTTGATTAAGTACTTTGAAATAAGCATGTCAGAACCTGATTATTGAGAACCATTTATTTAAAGCTCCAAAATGAGCAGAAGCAGTTTGAATGATCCAAGCACTCAAATTGTTTATCTGCTTAAAATAAGCAGAATAAAAGCCATCTTAAACACAGTCTGAGTTTAGTTTTTATCTTGGCAAAACACAAAAAAGTAGATACGTTGATTACACAAATGCTAATTACATTTAGTACTTCAAAATAAGATGCAAACACCAAAGCTTTAATTTTTCTTACAAATAAGGTGTATCATGAACATTTAGAAAAATGGATTGACTCCTTTTCAACTCTATATTCTAAGCAATCATACATCAACAATTAGCAACAACTATTATAGGAAAGTTATTAGTTAGCTATTGATCCCAGTTTCAGTTTTGACTACTAAACAAAATGTTTTTTTGTAGAGTTTAAAAGTTCTAGTTACATCTTAAATCAATGTGAGAAACTAGCAGCTACATTTTTTCTGTAAATTTTAACCAAGTATGTTTGTATCTGGCTATCTGCCAACTTTTCTGAGAACCGAAATAAAATGAATTTCAATAAGGCTCTAAATTCTAAAAACAATTTGGTAATGATGTTTTAGCAAAGGCATGACAATGCCATTTTTCATATAATTCTACCCTTACGAATATTTTAATTATTAGGTACATCGTACCGAAGCAATCTTAAATGAATCTACCCACAATTTAACCAAGATTTAGGTACCTAGCGAACCACGGTCCGTAATCCTGTATTCGATAGTCCCCGTTTCATGTAACCATGTCCTTACTATTGTGAAACATGCAAATAATCATATTTTTGTTTATGTTGAAAATCATGGAAGTATTTAAGTCCGATGAACCATAAAGTTTTTGTATCTAAGGATAGGGAAGAGATGTTTAGAAAGCTATAATGATCAAAGTATGTGTAAATTGGACTATATAAGGAGATACTTATGGGATCTTACTTATGACCTCCACTATTTCTTGTTTTGGAATTGGAGGTCAGTGTATCTATTCGGTGGAAAATGGTTAGTCTTGCAAAGGCGCCTCATGGTATGACTTTTGCTTGTAGTTCTATGTAGGTATAGGCGTTTTTAGTTCAAGTTACACTCTAATGATTATTTCTTGCAACGATTGGTTGATATCCCTACATAATATACATGAGCGAGAATTCCCCTTTATAGTAGAAGTTATTCCCAATATTCAATTGTTTCATATGTTATCCCAAATAATTGTCAGCAAAAAGTTATCTCTGATTAGTTAATGAGCAAATATGTTGGAAACGAAATGGACAACCTAGCCTTGTTTGTTAGATATAGTCGTTCATGTGAAAATTGATTCATATGTTGAGGATTCCATCTCTTGGGAGGGACGCTGATGCAACAAAAATTATAGATTTATATTTATCTGAACAAAAGGGAAACTTGCAATTCTTCTCATTGTGGGAAAGAGCGGGGCTGGTGGAAAAGTTGGTCTACGATGATCAATATATTTAAGGACACTTATGTTGGAGGTTGGTTGAGTGTAACAATTAAGGTTCATGCATCTCTTGTTAAGACATGTGTATTGAGGTCAACCTTTACTGGCACACACAATTAACCGATAACATCAATGTGTCCCTCAGATTGTTGATCATTGCTGCCAAACGTGACAATTTTAACAGTTTCTTTCATTGCCGCCTTTTGAGGGACTGCAAGTTTCTCTTGTGTTGTGGATCTACTAAGTAATTCTATAGAGCTTGAGCTAACATGATACGAGTTGAGTTCGACCTTATCAGAAACCGAATTTGATTCTTATTAAGGTTTTAGAGCCCAATGTAATGTGCACACATTAAATATATCTAGATCTCCAGCTGTTGAAATTTCAGCTATTGTTATTACAGCTCTACTCCACCTGAGCTCGTCCAAGTCATTATGAGATCTTTGAAAATTAATTAAAACCGAGCTTGCATAACAATATTGAATCTTTCTTGAGCCAAGTTCAAGCTTGCATCTGGAAGGCTTGTCGAGCTATCAAATTGAGTTTAAGTTTAGCCTAGTTAGCCTAGCGGAGCACAAGCTCAAGCCTATGCTTTACTAAGGTATAATTGAGGTCGTTCAAGTTTATAGATCAGAATATCTTAATGTAACTTGTTTGTAGGGAGATTTGATTTCATGATACTCATGAAAGAATAGATGAGCAGTTTAAGTTTGCTCCCTAGTTGTTAACTTGCGGCTCGACTAAATCATGATCTTCAACTATTGACTCGACTCGTAAGAGTCATGATGTAAAAGAATACACTAATAAGTAATAACATATCTTATAGATTCTCGTTTTTCATAGTCAATGGTACAGTCTATAGAATTCAAAAGCCCTAGTAAATCAACTACTACGCAAATATTGTATATATTTGTGTATATTTAAGAATTGGAATTTAAAGTTAGGCGTGATAGGTGGGTGGGTTACATTTTTGTAAAAAATTTAACTCCAAACCAGTCCATTAACCCTCCAATCATTTCGTTAATAACAAGCTCTCTTGATCTATATGATTTCTTTATGATAGCGCGCAACAGGATCTATAAGATGTGTTTTTATACTCGAGAGCAATAGAGCATGGGTGCAAGTCGCTACTTAACAACAACGCCATTGCATAATTAAGAAGATTTTTAGTCTTTTTTTTTTCTTCATTTTTGAAATCAAACTAAAATTTTGCCTAATGTGGCTCGTAACTTCGTAAGGGTCACAATCGTCTCGACTCAATGGCTCGTAAGAGTCGGTCATTTACGAGTCATGCGAGGGACTAGTTTTAGGGGTAAACTGCCTCGACTCGTGACTTGTAAGAGTTTGACAACTATGCCTAATTCAAATATATTATGTTAATTCATATTTTCTTAGCCTTGTTCCTAGAAATATTTTTTAAAAAGCTATAACATTATATTTGTAGAAGATAACCACCCTTTTTATAAGTAATAGGACTGAAATCGCCCGAACATTTGGTAATTTTCTACAAGCTGCGAGTCATATATTGATATATGTAATATTATCATGCTCCTATCCACTTGGTTACATGACTGTTTACATTAGGTGTACATTTATGTTTGGCCAAATATAGATATAAAATTATAAAGTACCTGGACTGAATAAACGTACCAAGGCAAAAGAAATTACAAATTTACAATCTTATGTAGTTACATGTCATAAACGGGGGCGGAGGGATGTATATGTTGGTGGGGGGCAGTGCCCTCTATGGGGAGCCCAATAACCTTAGATATTTAGTGTAAAATTTTCCTAATATTGGTCAATTTTCTAGGTTGCCTTCACCCAAATTCTCTATTGCCCTCAACAAAATCCAAGCCCAACATAATTGCTTTGTAAAGGCTATTTAGTTGTAAAAATATTCGACTAATCATTTTTACTTCTCAACTACCAACAATCTGATCATGGATCTCCTTAGAAGTTAGAATACGGTAAGTAGTAACCCCAACTCCAATTTTAATTTTCTTAATCATGTTTTTTCCAGAGATATTTAAAATTATGTTATTGTTAGTTTGTATTACTCTACGGAGTATTAGGAAAAAAAACTAGATTTTGAGATTGAGAATATAAAATTTTTGGTTTTGTCATTGTCAATCTGTCTAGAAATAAGACTATTGCCTTTGTGGCATTGTCTGCTCTTGTGCCATATTAAAATAGTTTTAACTTATTGTCATTATGTTTGTAGACTTTAGTGATCGTTTTAGTGAGGCAAGCACCGAATTAGTGATCATTTCAGTGAGGTAAGCTCTGAGTTAGTGATCGTTTTTTGCCCACTAAAAGCTTAACTTTGTTGCTGTTTATGCTGGTGTACAGCTGCTGCTATTTGGTTGTTTTATGGTTAACGTTTGGATATTGTATTGCTCCTGCTTGGCCACTGTTCTAGCGCTATTTTGGCATTAATAAAAGCTGTTTTTCTCAACCTTATTAGGGTGTTATTTTGGCATATATTAGCTGCTACATTGGTGTTGTTTTTGTGCATTGTTAACCTTTTTTTTAGTGCAATGTAATATGGTTTTTGTGCAAATATTAAGTCGATTTAATATAATTCATTGTTGTTTCTTTGTTGAACGACTTTTGTGAAGGTAAAAAAATTTTTCCCCCCATATTTGAATTTCTTGTCTCCGCCACTGGTCATAAAGCCAATGAATACATAAGTCTTAAATACAGTGAGGGAAAAGTAAAATTTAAAATTAAAATGATAATACCTTGACTGAATAAAAGAACACCTAATTAATTTGATTTGTTTGATTTCTTATCGATTCCTTAAGTTCGTTGTCGTGAAATCTCCCCCAAGCTAGTTCTATTACGTATTCAGATCCATAAACTCACACGACCATATTTGTGATAAACGGTATTTGATCATGTTTGTTATGATTATTTTCATATTTTCTAGGTGCCGTTATATTGTTGTGTAGTTTCGGTCATACAGAAGCAACAGCGTTAAGGGGCCGTTTCTTTTTTTTGGGGATTAAGTGCTGGTTTGGTATGGTATCTTTGTGGATAAATATGGGTGGCTTGTAAAAGAAGTGGAATAGTAAATGTTGTTTATTTAGTGTCCTGTATAACCATCTGAATAATATTACTAAACAACCTTTTTGCCTTTTTCTCAAAATTAGTTTTTGAGCAAATGCAAGTTTGCAAATTCTTTAATATACATAATGCATACAATAAACTTTATCTTTACAAAATAAAGTTGATCTTAAGCACAAACTGAACACTAGCATTATCCCTCACCGGTAAACCGTGACCCATTGATGGGTATGAGGACAATATAAACAACCCGTGATCAAATTGAGGATACAAACCGGAGCAAAGAACTTGTAGTATCATGAATATTGAAAGTATCATAAGCATGTCGACTTGATTTACGCTGTAGTAGATCGGTGACTGCTAAGGGATGAAAGAAAGGGGGCCGCCGGAGGCGTGAGTGCACGACGACATCCGGTGACATGGTTTCAGCTGTTGGTTGGAGATTATGGTTACAAGTGACCCATCGTCTTTGATATTCTAGAAAAACTTAAGATATTGTTTCTTAGGATTAAAAGAAAGAGAAGATAAAGGGTCTAGTTTAACCTCTGAGTGGAAGGAGGAAGGATTTTGAGGGTCTCCACAATTAGTGGCTCACACAGAGTCAGTGGAAAAAGAAACACCAAATATGTATACCGGGCCCACTTATGTTAGCAGCCAGTCCAACCAGAGGCACATAAAGAAAAAAGAAACTCCCCCAAGTCAGTATCTCACAGCCACAAACAAGACGGATGAATATTTAGTAGGCTATGTTGATGACATTGTACTTGCAGGATATTTAAGATTTGTCAGAATATTCTTGCGCTCTCAGGGGCCGAAACACATGCCGAGCCTAGTAAAGGACTGATCACCTAGTAGACAATGGTTTAGTTGAGTCTTATACTACGTTGTTCCTCCTCATACCATCTTGTTTACCTGGTTAAATGTCTCGTCAAATTAATTCTGTATAGCATATTCCCATTAGTTTGTTTAGGAACCATCTTTGTTGTTCTGTGTGTATAGTTGCAAGACAATAATATGAAATATCTTTTATCTTTGAAGTCTGTCTTCATTTCTCAAACATTACTTTACGGCATTCTTCAATAAAAGGGCATGTATTCCTTTAGTTGCGGATAGCATCCACTATGCATCTTTGTTAGAATAAAAGACAAGCATTTAATGATTATTCTTGTGACTAAATTTGAAATTTTGATTGGGTAGGGTGACCAACAGAGAATCTGACCTTGTAAATATCAGAAAAATAACACTTAACAGACGTAAGATCACTGAGCCGAGCCAGATTTTCTAGACTAATTCAGCGTTGCTACACAAAGAAAGTTTCCGTATTTGACATAAAATTGACTATGCATATACAAGATTTTTGAACGTTATCTTTCTGTTAGTGTGTATACTATTCACTTCACTTGACAGATGTATCATTTGCATAACATTTATTACTCCATACTTTACAAATCTTGATTAACATTGATCCTTGTGATATTTGGACTGCAGGATGGACCTGGGACGGCGTTACTAGTGACAGACCCACGGCAGCTTGTTGTTTATCAAGAATTGATGAGCAAATATGAGCTTTTGGTTAGTGAAAAATGACATCCTTAAAACTGTATTAGTTTATGTTGGGTCCATTCAGGGTAAACGTGTATAATAATGTGAATAAAACCAATCGCATTATTAAGTGGTAGATTATTATGAAACAATATAAGTTTTGCGATGGTAATTGACACTAATTATTTATGAACTTTTTTTAAGTTTTGAACCAAAATTGTTTCCGGTGAGCCTGGCATTTTTTAGCTCATCCCGAAATTTCCTATTTTGACCCGAACCCGTTTTCTGATTATCCAAACGGTCTATATTATTACCTTTAAGTTTATGAACGGGTGAGCCTGGCATCCATAAATAAGGTTACTTGTTTGTGACCAGAACAACTTGGTTTAGGTTGTAGAGTTGTAGACCCTACCTCTCTAGATTTTAACGGCATGTCAAAATAGATCAGGCAGGTTAGATTGTTTGACCCACCTATATAATTTGGTTTCTTATTTTTTTTTCTGGTGTATGATATTGGTGACTTATAAACCGTTTCATTAACTTTAACTGAGCTCTAGTTTACATGGTTGACCTATTAGCAATTTAACGTAAGCTAGACGGACCAGTTTCGACATTATGGGTTGGAATTGTCCCGAATACTCTGAAGCAGATGTGACACTTTTGATCCATTTACTTTTGTTTGACTCAATATGGATTATGCTGTTCTCTAACGTGTCAATGGCCCAAGTTAGATGATGCAACTAAAAAGGACACTGGTAAAATTGGTCAAAGGGGTAAAATGTATAAAAGCCATGTGCATGTATTCAAATGCACAAAAACCTTCTAAATTACCTTTTTTTTAAAAATAATAATAATAATAATAATAATAATAGTAATAATAGTAATAATAGTAATAATAGTAATAATAGTAATAATAGTAATAATATAATAATATAATAATAATAATAATAATAATAATAATAATAATAATAATAAATAATAATAATATAATACATAATAAATAATAATAATAATAATAATAATAATAATAATAATAATAATAATAATAATAATAATAATAAAAAATAATAATAATAAATAATAATATAATAAATAATAATAAATAATAATAATAATAATAATAAAATAATAAAATAATAATAATAATAATAATAATAATAATAATAATAATAATTAATAATAATAATAATAATAATAATAATTAATAATAATAATAATAATAATTTAATAATAATAATAATAATAATAATAATAATTAATAAAATAATAATAATAATAATAATAATAATAATATTAATATAATAATATATATATAATAATAATAATAAAATAATAATAATAATAATAATAATAATAATAATAATAATAATAATTTAGTATTTGCAATCTTATTTAGCAGATTATTTATCTCTACAATTAAAAATTAGGTAAAATATGTATAAACGGCCAACCAGCCGCCCCCACATGTTCCTTTTTTCTTTCACTTCTAGTCCCAAGCTTTTTTCACAAAATTTACGGAGCTTTAGTCATCACATGTACTGTTGCCTCATTTGCTTATGCATTATTATTTAATACTTATTCCAAACCAATTGGCTGCAGCAATCAAAAGTGAAGCAAGTGGCAGGTGTGGTGAAGACATGCATAGATCCCAACTATGGAAGCAGTGCATTAGGGGCCTTAGAAGAACTGGAAGCTCTGGCTGGCGGAGATGCGAATGCACCGTCACATGGTCAAGCCTAGTACCTTTTCCTCAAAATTAGGCCACTTTGCTCCAGAAGTAGATGTTGCAGAATATAATTCGGCTAGTTGGGCAAGTGAATCATATCCCGAAAGGGATATTTCAAAAGCTTTTTTTCCATGAACCATACTTTCAGTATGTATAAATTTAGCCATGATATGATGCTAACACCAAGTCCTTAGATGGTCTGTATCCTGTTGTGCGTCATTTGTTTTTTCTTAGGGTTTGACGCTTGTATGTTCCCCTTCTAGGATTATGATTTGTTTTATGCTCTCGACTGTAGGTATTGCCAAGTAAATCTTATCAGCTACTCTAGTATAAATGTAGTCATGGCTCTGAATGGTTCATTGAACATATGAATATTGCGATGGTTCTGACTGATTATAGGTGCGCGCGTGGAGATAGATGTGAGGGTTCGATCCTCACTACCTGCAAAAATGGCCGAATCGGAGGTCCTCTGAAAGCAGCCTCTCTACCTTCGGATAGGGTAAAGCTGTCTACATCTCACCTCTTCAATACTCCCGTGAAAGACGGGATTGGGCACCATTGACTTTTTTGCAAAATAAAAATTGACTATTAAAATGGTTCACTAGATAATTTTTTGCAAAATCCGTTTGTTTGGTAGCAACTATCGTTTCTTCAAAAATGCAGACACATTCTCCATAGTTTCACACATGATTGTGCCTTACAAATTTGACCAGACCACATGTACGGTTTATGTTATTTACTGAAAAGGAAATGTTACATTCTCAACTTCAAAGATCTTTAATGTATTAAATCAACATTCTTCTTAAATGTAATAACCAAGTAGTGTATTTGTCCATTTATATCACCTCTACTTCAATGGACGAGTATACGTACTTAATTATGTTTAGAGTTAACTACATTTTTGGTCCTCGTGGTTTACCGGGTATAACGGTTTTGGTTCAATAGTTTAAAATGTAACGGATATAGTCCAGAACCCGCTGACCCGTAACACTTTTGGTCCAATTTTCGTTGACCATAGGTTTGACTAGTTAAAAAAACATGATATGACTAAAATACCCTCACCGTTACGCACAAAATTTGCACCATTCATCCCTGAGCTAATGGCCGTCAGTCTGTTACTTTCAAAAACTTTTTTTTTCAATTTTTTTTCAAAAAAAAAAAATCGAAAATAAATTTTAGAAAAAAAATAAAAAAAAAAAAATTTGAAAAAAATTCAAAAAAATATTTTCGCTAAAAAATGTTCCTAAAAAATTTTTTTTCAAAATTTGTTTTTCTATAAAATTTTAGAAAAAAAAACATTTGAAAAAAAAATCTAAAATATTTTCTAAAAAAAATTTTGAAAAAAAAGGTGTTTGAAAAATAAAATTCAAAAAAAAATTACTAACGAAGAAAAACGGACGAAAACGAATAAAAAAGCGGAAAAAACTGTATGAAAACGTAAGAAAAACGGACGAAAACGAATAAAAAATGACGAAAACATAAAAAACGGACAAAACCGTATGAAAACGTAAGAAAAACGGACGAAAACGAATAAAAACGGATTAAAACAGACAAACACGTATGAAAACGTAAGAAAAACGGATGAAAACGTATAAAAACGGATAAAAACGTAATAAAAACGAACAAAAACGTATAAAAACGGATTAAAACGTATTAAAAGGGACAAAAAAGTATGAAAACGTAAGAAAAACGGACGAAAACGAATAAAAACAGACAAACACGTATGAAAACGTAAGAAAAACGGATGAAAACGTATAAAAACGGATTAAAACGTAATAAAAACGAACAAAAACGTATAAAACGGATTAAAACGTATTAAAACGGACAAAAAAAATATGAAAACGTAAGAAAAAAGAACGAAAACGGATTAAAACATATTAAAACGGACAAAAACGTATGAAAACGTAAGAAAAACGGACGAAAACGACTAAAACGGACGAAAACGTATAAACGGACAAAACCGTATGAAAACGTAAGAAAAACGGACAAAAATGTACAAAGGACTAACGATGCAAATGATTGTTGGCTAAATGGACTAACGTTGCCACATGATAACTAACAGAACTGACGGCCGTTAACTCAGGGATGAATGGTGCAAATTTTGTGTGTAAATTCGAGGGTATTTTAGTCATATCACGTTTTCTTAAAACTATTGGACCAAAAGTGTTACGGGTCGTCGGATCTTGGACTGGATCCGTTACATTTTAAACTATTGGACCAAAACCGTTACACCCGGTAAACCACGAGGACCAAAAATGTAAACTCTTATGTTTAGGAGTATGAGTCCTCTGAAGATGATGGAACGACACCTCCTAATCTACTGGTGAATTTCACGTACCCTTTATATATTTGACCACAGCTCAGAAAGTTCATGTAACCGAATAGTGAGATCCAAGGCTCGATGTATGACATACCAACATAGATTATACTCACTCTTAGTGAAAGTATAGAATTAAAACACCTCGTCAAAACATCTCAAACCAATTAAGCTAGCCAAGTATGCTAACCAAGTAAATATCATCTTCAAGTGGATTAAAAACCTAAGCTAACCAAGTACCCGTAGACAAGGTAGCTTGATTTCAAACACAGGCAAGCCTGTTATTTACAATTTTGTTACCTAAATGACAGGAAAGAGTTATGATATGCATCAGTCTTGTTACCTGATGACGTATAGTCTATATTCGCCTCACAAATCCGAATATCATGACTCACTAACATTAAGCCCGTCACGAGTGGGCCATTATGATAACAGTTTGGGCTCACGAGGCCCAAACCCAAAACTATTTATGGATTAGATATAGGATATCTCCTAAATAAGGAGATATATATCGAATATCCGATATCGGTGGATACACCGAAGAGTGAGGAACACGAAACCTTATCGGTTACGTGTGTATATATAGGGCATCATAGCTCTCGTCTAAGGTACGACTTACAACACTNTTTATAAAAAATAATTTAAAAAAAAAAATTTTTTTGAAAATATTTTTTTTTTAGAATTGTTATTTAGAAAAAATATTTTTTATAAAAAATAAATTTAAAAAAAATAAATTAATTTTTTTTAAATAAATTTTTTAAAAAATAAGTTTTTTTTAAATAAATTAATTTTTTTAATATATTATTTTAGAATTGTTATTTTGAAAAAATAAAAAAAATTAAATAACTTTTATAAAAAAAAATAAATTAATTTTTTTTAAAATAAGTTTTTTAAAAAATAAGTTTAAAAAAAAATTTAAAAAAATAAATTAAAAATAAAATATAATTTATATAAAAATATTTTTTTTAATATATTTTTTTAGAATTGTTATTTAGAAAAAATAATTTTTTTTTAAAAAATCAACAAATATATATATTTTTTTCATTTCTCGGATCAAGTCTCTGTTGTTACCAAACATTAGAATTGAACAAAATTCTCTACTGATTTCTATTCTCTGAATTTTTATTCTCTGCTTCATTTCTATTCTCTGAAATTCTCTCTACCAAACACACCCTTAATGTATTAAATCAACATTCTTCTTAAATGTGATAACCAAGTAGTGTATTTGTCCATTTATATCACCTCTACTTCAATGGACGAGTATACGTACTTAATTATGTTTAGAGTTAACTACATTTTTGGTCCTCGTGGTTTATCGGGTATAACGGTTTTGGTTCAATAGTTTAAAATGTAACGGATATAGTCCAGAACCCGCTGACCCGTAACACTTTTGGTCCAATTTTCGTTGACCATAGGTTTGACTAGTTAAAAAAACATGATGTGACTAAAATACCCTCACCGTTACGCACAAAATTTGCACCATTCATCCCTGAGCTAACGGCCGTCAGTTCTGTTACTTTCAAAAACTTTTTTTTTCAATTTAAAAAAAAAAAAAAAAATCGAAAATAAATTTTAGAAAAAAAATCAAAAAAAAAATAATTTGAAAAAAATTCAAAAAATATTTTCGCTAAAAAATGTTTCTAAAAAAATTTCAAAAACTTTTTTTTTCAAAATTTGTTTTTCTATAAAATTTTAGAAAAAAAAACATTTGAAAAAAAAATCTAAAATATTTTCTAAAAAAAAATTTTGAAAAAAAAGGTTTTTGAAAAATAAAATTCAAAAAAAAATTACTAACGAAGAAAAACGGACGAAAACGAATAAAAAAGCGGAAAAAACTGTATGAAAACGTAAGAAAAACGGACGAAAANGGGAGATGGGGTTGGGCTTGGGGTTTATGTTTTGGATTGGATTTGGGGTGTAAGTAATAAAAAGGGTCCGTTTGATTTAGCTTATAACACAAGGACCAAATGTGCAATTTTCCAAAAGATGAAGGACTGAAATTGCACATTTCCCAAAGTAACCATGAGGACCACACTTTCCAACTTCCAATAGAACAAGGACCAAAATTGCCATTTTTCCACTTTTAAATATCCAAGGACCATTTTTGACAATTTCTCAAAGTCTAGGGACTTGTTTTGCCATTTTCCCAAAAATTCACTCAAGGACCACTTTTGACAATTTAAAACATTTCAAGGACCTTGAATGATAAAACTCCACATTTTCAAACTCTAGGGACTATTTTTGCCAATCTTTGAAAGTCGGGGGACTAAAACTGCCAAATCTGCAAACTTTGCTTATTTTTCATTTGTTTTTGAACATTTTACATTTAAGACACATAAAACACGATCCTTGGATATTTTCATCATTTTGATGTGATTTTGCGTGTTTTCGGATGTTTTGCGTTTCAGAATTGACCAAAAATGATGAGTGTTTGAGCACTCATCATGCGCTAAGGACCCGGTAGAATTGGCCAGAATTAAACAGCGCCAAGGGGAATCAACGAGCGCTTTCATGGAGCGCTTCAAAGATGAATGCATACACATCAAGGCGTGTCCTGAAATACTAAAAATTTCAGGATTCATGAATGGGATAAATAACCAAGAGCTTATCAAAAAATTAAATGATAAAGTTCCTCAAACCTTTGATGAATTAATGAAGCGCACAAGTTCTTTCATCCAAGGAGAAGCTGCCATCGCAGATAGCAAGAAGGGATACTCGAATTATAGACCGCAAGAACAGTCAAGGAGACAATCCAATGACCATAGCGGTAATCGTAATAAAAGCTATCGCAATGACGGAGGCGCACGGGGGAACGACAAGTATACCCCGTTGACAAAAACTCCACGAGAGATATTCGCAACAGAAGGAGCAAACTTCCCTAAACCCCACCAATGCGCACACCATAAGGGAAGCGCACAGGGACAGGGTACTGCGACTATCATGGACAGAAGGGCCACACAACGAATGAGTTCGTCCAGCTACGCCAACTAATTGACAAATTAGTAAAAGAGGGCAGGATGGATCACTTAGTCAAAAACATTAAAGAAGGGAAAGATAAACAGCGAACAACGGATAAAAAAGAACCACCTAAAGACAAGGCAGACACAATTTACATGATACAATCATGGCAACGCAAAGTTAAGCAAAAGGTCAGCCAGAGGTTCTCTTCTATCGATGAAATTTCTTTCCACAAGTTGACTGCGGACAACGTAGTGGCGGAGCCACTCACCATTGAAATAAATGCGGGGGGTCACAATATCCACCGCATGTACGTATTACTAGGTGAGCACAACATCTCCTATAGACCACGCACTGCAATCAAAGGCCAAATACTTGCAGACTTCATCATTGAAAAGCCGGACACTGATGACATACCTCAACAACCAAAAGTTGACTTGCAAGAACCATGGATCCTTTTCACGGATGGATCTTCATGTGTAGATGGTTCAGGCGCGGGCCTCATCCTTACCAACCTAGAAGGAATGGAATTCACATATGCCCTGCGCTTTGAATTCACTGCCATGAACAACGAGGCAGAATACGAAGCCCTAATCGTTGGATTACGCATCGCAGCACGAATGGGTGTACGCAACCTAGAGGCAAACGTAGGTTCCAGATTGGTAGCCAACCAGGTGTCAGGAGAATACGAGGCTAAAGAAGAGAACATGATCCAATACCTCGAAAATACAAAGTCCTTAATCCAAGGCTTTGACAGATTTACAATCAAGCAGGTCCCTAGAGGGGAGAACAAGAAAGCAGACGCACTGAGCAAGATTGAGTCTACATGTTTTGCTCATCTGTCCAAACAAGTATTAGTGGAAATCTTAAAAGACAAATCGATCTCCGAGATGGAAGTATTGTAACACCCCAACCCGACAAGGGTAGAAATGCTACATTATGGTGACAAATCAGATTCAAACAGATATAAATGCAAGCGGAAGTCTTAACATAAATAACCAAATGGAAGTTAAGTCAAACAATGACTTGAACAAATACATAAGTTCTCAAGGCAAAAATTCAGATGAAGTACAAAACAAATCCAAATCCAAAAGTTCATATTAAACTAGGAAGACTAAGGTCGGTCCACACACAATCTAGCTCTCATCCCAAAAGAAGCCATCCCAAAGCTCCTAGCTAAATACCTGCCGCATGAAAAGAAAATGCGGCTGAGCTTCAAAAGCTCAGTGAACAGATATATCAACAAAGTAAATGAAATAGAAATGGAAACAAAGTATGTGCATTAGGAGTAACAGAAGGTATAATAAGGATGATAAGAATAAGATAAAGGTTAGGTTATATCAGCATTCTACCACGCGCCAAACAAAACAAAACAAAGTCTTCATCATAGTAACCATGGAGTGATCAACTCCCAAATAATGTGAAAGGCGTGTATTGCACACAGCACCAGTCACCAAACCAAATGTAGTAGCAAAACAAATCAAATCTAGGATGCATCCATACGCCCTTACCCAAACCAATTGCAGATCAAACAAAGGGACGGTGTGGAACATCGCTCGACCACACTGGAGTCATGACATTGGTGCATCAATGCCACGGTCATGTTACCTTCATGACTAGGAAAATGCTCGGGTATAATACTAAAGGGTCAAAGGTAAATCAAATAGCAAAGTCTAAGTCAAATCAAAGTATCATAATCCAAGGTGCATAGCAAAGGTTCAGGTCAAAGATTCAGGGTTCATAATCAGAGTTCAAATCAAAGGTTCATAGCAAAGGTTTATAGCAAAGGTTCATAGCAAAGGTTCAATTCAAATGGATCATAT
>LBNU01009892.1:0-13869 GCA_014162995.1 Artemisia annua | reverse complement strand
CTTATATCATCACGATAGAAGTCACAGTAGACCAACTGAAACAACCACTGGTTAATTCATTGGTACTGTGCGAAGAAAACATGTGATGTTAGTCAATTAAAGAAAAAAAAATTTAATAATTATGGTGGGTGGTGGTGATGGCGGTAGAGGTGACTCATGGTAGTAAGGGTGATCACGGTCCAATTAGGCAAGATTTGGCAAGTTTTTTCGGGTTTTTGGTCGGACCGGACCGGACCGACCGGACCGAGGACCGAATTAGCAAAAAAGCTTAGACCGAGGATCGGACCGAATGTGGTCGGTCCGGTCCGGTTCGGTCCGGTCCGGTCGGTTTTGTCGGTCGGTCCGGTCCATCCGGTCCGTTTGCTCAGCCCTAGATGGTAGTGTTGGTGGTGGTAGTGATGGTAGTGTCGGTATATAACTTTTTTGATTAAATACACCGTTCGTCCCTAAGGTTGTACCACCAATATAATTAACCACAACGATGAAATGACCATTTTGCCCTCATGTGCAAGGCACATGGGGGAAATAACAGAAGTTGACCAAAGGAAAACGGTCAGAGGGAGCATTTCGCCTCAAAAACCTCTCTGTTGGACTCCAGGCGACTAAAAAAAAGTAAGATGCCCTGTGATGTTTCGTGGAAAGTTTAGGGACCAACGGTGTATTTTTGTCTAAATAAAGTTTAGTTTAGTTTATTATTATTATTATTATTATTATTATTATTATTATTATTATTATTATTATTATTATTATTATTTTTGTTTTTATGTTGAAGTATTCATTTTACTAACAGTATATTATTCCACATAAATGAATAATAACATACGATATCCGAATATTAAAAAAAAAAAAAAAATGAACATAAAAATGTATGTTCGTACGTTTACG
This sequence comes from Artemisia annua, assembly GCA_014162995.1. Taxonomy (NCBI): domain Eukaryota; kingdom Viridiplantae; phylum Streptophyta; class Magnoliopsida; order Asterales; family Asteraceae; genus Artemisia; species Artemisia annua. The sequence continues at coordinate 12,984 of LBNU01009892.1, read as the reverse complement.
AACGTAAATGAACGAACAAGATTTTTGTTCATGTCCATTCATTTAACTAAACGAACATAAAATCTTGTCCATGTTCGTCCGTTTAACAAAAAGAAAAATATAAACGAACTTTTTATCTAACGATTCATAAAATGTTCAATGAACGTTCAATTTGTCTACAGTCTTAGAAGCGCGTGTACTCCACATGCTTTTAAACTAGCACTGTATTAATTTAAAAGAATGAAGGGGTAAAATGGTAAAGTGGTTAAGGGGCCAGGCACTAGCCAATAAGGCCGGCTGTCGGCTGAAAGGGCAGGCAGGCTGGCGGGAGCAGTAAGTGGACCCCACAGACACTCATAATATCTCATCTCATCGACTACTTATTCTAAAACAAACAAACAAAAAGAAATTAGTATAACACAAATCTCACCAATAAAAACACACACAGTTGGTTAGTGAGTGAATAAAAATGAGAGAAATAATAAGTATACATATAGGTCAAGCCGGAATCCAAGTCGGTAACTCATGCTGGGAGCTTTACTGCCTCGAACACGGCATTCAGCCCGATGGCATGATGCCTAGGTTTGACTTTTGTTGACTTTTTTTGATCCGGGTTATATGCCTAGGTTTTGTATGAATTTTGTTGACTTTTTATTTGTGTTGCATTTCTAGGTTTTGATGTGAATTTATTGTTTGTGTTTATTTAATTTGATCTGTTTATGTTACTAGGTTTATTAATGTATTCACTGTTTATGTTGATTCTGTTGGTGTTTTAGTTTTAGGTTTTGTGTAAATCTCTGATCTGTTTAGTTTGTGAATTTTTAGGTTTAAACGTTGATGTTGTGATTCATGATCAGGTTTCGACTTTAATGCGTTTATACGTTTATTTAATGTGTTGATGAAATCTGTTATCTGGGATTTGTTTGTGAATTTTTCTTTTTAGGTTTTGTGTTAATGTTGTGGTTTCTCCATACCTCGCTCCGGCGGGATTGGGTATTGTTGTTGTTGTGATTTGTGATCTATTGACGAATGAGGATTTTGGTTTGATTTTGTGTCTAGCGTGTTGGATCTGTTAGGTATTGTTTTTAAGGTTTGTGTTATATGTGAAATGAGAATCATGTGATTAGACGTGTTTAAAGTGATTGTAGTTAGAGAAATGATACATGGACCTAAAAATAGATCTAATTGTGGACCTAAAAACATGTGGCATGATCCTGATGGCTGCAGATAGGGACCCACTTATTTAACAACCCATCAGGATCATGACACATGTGTTTAGGTCCACTTTTAGGTCTATTTTTAGGCCTATGTATCATTTCTCAGTTAGTTATGGATAATAGTATAATACGTCTTTTCTCGTGACAGTTTCAGTTTTTAAATGTGTATAGCTTGATGGATCTGGATTTATTTTAAATGAATTAGTCAGGCAGTGTATTTTGCTTTAAATAGAAATCTTTACAAAAAGGCGTTTGAAGTGATTGCAACTATGGATCACTGAATAATGATTTTGTCATTACGTGTGTTTGTTTCTTCAAATAGATACAAATTGACTGGTAAATAATTTAAACTGGGATCCGTGTATGGATTGTAGTTGACTTTTTAACATGATCTGTGTTCTTGACTTTTCTTGTTAAATTACCCATTTTGTCACTTGGAACGCCTAATGCTTTTTATAGAAAATTGTTTGCTAACTTTCGATTCGGCAGGAAGTATTATGTATACTTATAAACCAAATGAATGAAGGCTTTAATTACGTAAGCTATGCTTTGGTGATTAGATATGATTATTAGATACCGAGATTTTGTTTTTTAGTATGCTGTTGACCAATTGGGATTCCTTGTAACTTGGAGGGGCTACGATTCATTGACCAATTGGATGCCTTGTAATAGTAACTTGGATGGGCTAGTTGTTTTTAGTTTGCTCTTGTTTAGGTGGGCCAAAAGTAATTTCGTAACGTAAATACAATACAATCTAAATACAAACAATTGGTATCTAATACAATTGGTATCTAATAGGAATCTTGGGTTGGCCATGGCCCATCCTGGCTCCTGCATAGCTCCGTCCCTGCTCGGAATTGTTCACAACGTAGAAAAACCATCACCATATCTCCAACTTCAAATACATTGAATTCATGTTTTGGTTACCATGAGAAAGCTAAACTTTTTCCCCGGATCTCATGTATAAAGTCGATCTAACCAGTATTGTTGTGATAATTTCTGAACTATTCTCTGACCACCCAAGATGTTACCCAACAAGTCGGGTGTCTTGAGAGATGTTCAGCATGCCGTATCAATGTGTCAATAAAACGAAAAACAAATTAAACGTTCTTTGGAAACCAACTTCTACAATTTTAAATTATAAATAATGCGTCAATAACATGAAAATATCCTTCATGTTAGACCCACTTTAGCAAATAAAACGTTCCTTGCTAGGGATATATATTGTCTAACGTTCATTGATGGAAAAATGTAAATGTGTCAACTTTTCTGAGAGATAATATAAACTGTGAAATTTGACGGTCAATGTAAATTAGGGGCGGCAATTCTGACTCGACACGAAACCCGACTGAGACCGATGCGAAAATTAACAGGTTCAGGTTGAGCTTAAATAGGTTTTGGTTCGGGTTCGGGTTATGTTCGGGTTTTTAATAAGTTAAACAGGTTGACCCGCCAACCAGTTTAAGATTTTTTTTTCTTCATAAATTAACAATTATTTATAATTTATTATTACGGGTTAAATGAGTCGACCCACAAACTCGCTTAACTTTTTTAACCTATGTAATATGCCAACTTGTTTATATAAACGGGCTAAATGAGTCAACCTGAAACTCGTTTAAACTATTTAGCTCGCCAACTCATTATACACACGAGTTAAATAGGTCGTGTTAAGGTTATATGTAAACGGGTTAGCGTTAACATGGCTGATCTGATTATTTAAACCGGTCAGGTTTGAGTTGGGATTTTTCGACCCGCCAACCTGTTAACCCAAATCCACCAACCTGAACCCGACCCGAATCGACTATCTAGGAGGAGTATCCAATGAGGGGGGTAAAATGGTAAAGTGGTTAAGGGGCCNATACAAACAAGTTTTTGAACTGTAATTACTTCGTGTTTGATTTAATGTTTTTGCAAATATCATTTTGTGTAAGTCGATTTTTTTGTTGATTTGTAGGTCTCAACTGCAGTTGTGGAACCATACAACAGTGTTCTTTCTACACACGCGCTACTCGAACATACTGATGTGGCAGTACTCTTAGATAACGAAGCAATTTATGATATCTGCAGGAGATCACTAGACATTGAGAGGCCTACTTATACCAACTTGAACCGATTGATTTCTCAGGTCATATCATCTTTGACTACATCCCTTCGTTTTGATGGAGCCATTAATGTTGATATTACAGAGTTCCAAACAAATCTTGTGCCATACCCTCGCATTCATTTCATGCTTTCCTCATATGCGCCTGTGATCTCTGTTGAGAAAGCGTACCATGAGCAGCTCTCAGTTCCCGAAATTACAAATGCAGTGTTTGAGCCTGCAAGCATGATGGCTAAATGTGATCCTAGGCATGGGAAGTATATGGCCTGTTGCTTGATGTATCGTGGAGATGTCGTTCCTAAAGATGTCAATGCTGCTGTTGCCACAATCAAAACCAAGCGGACTGTGCAATTTGTTGATTGGTAAGAAACTGTGATAGAATCTAGATATGGCAAATGGGAACGTTCGGGTCGGGTTAGACATGTAGTATACGTTGCTGGCTGAAATGGGTCGGTTTGCACCACTTGGGTCTTAAATGTTTATAATAATCTTATACATATAGATAATGTGTCATTTATTGATAATTAATTTGGACTAAAAAACACTTATGACAACTTTTGACCGTTTCCTTTTGGCTAATATTTTCTAGTTCTACCCATTAGAGATGAAATAACCCGAATTGAACCATTTACGAGTACATGGGTGGAAATTTTCACAGTTAGGGTCCATAATAGATTCTAAGATCCGCATGAATTTTAGTGATTGGGTTCGAAGTAACCACTCTTTGTGGGAAAAGTAGTTTTAGGTGTGAACACTGGTATTAGGCGCAACAATTCTGATTCAGCGTGATAAGTTTAACTTCTGATATTCTTATATTGGTTCGATAACAGGTGCCCAACTGGTTTCAAGTGTGGTATCAATTACCAGCCACCAACAGTCGTACCTGGGGGAGATCTTGCAAAGGTTCAGAGAGCAGTTTGCATGATCAGCAACAACACAGCAGTTGCAGAGGTGTTTTCACGCATTGACCACAAGTTTGATCTTATGTATGCAAAGAGGGCCTTCGTTCACTGGTACGTTGGTGAAGGTATGGAGGAAGGTGAGTTTTCAGAAGCTCGTGAAGATCTTGCGGCTTTGGAGAAAGATTATGAGGAGGTTGGTGCTGAAGGTGTGGAGGATGACGGTGAGGATGAGGAGTACTGAAGTGGTTGCTCCTCTGGGACTACAGAGAGGCGTTATTTTGCGGAATAATCTGTGGTTGCCTTTCTCTGTCTCTTTTATTTCAAACTGCGTGTGCTTATATTCGTCTATATGTTGGACTATATACCAAATGATTTCATGTATATGAATTCTTACAGGTCTTCATATAATCATTATGGTTTGTTTGAATTAGAAGTTTTCATGTTCCTGCGCATAAGCGCATTGACTTATTACCGATTAAGCAATTGTTTGTCTTTGCCGCTAGTTTCTTGCTAACTTGCTAAGTACCGTTGTCACAAAAAAATATGCCGTTAAAGAAAACTCCATTATAATTTTACCAACGGTGTAACTAGTTCTTAATCTCGACCGTATAACTTATACGGTAATAATTTAGCAAATGACGCTAGTAGTCAACCGAATGATATATAAATTATCCAACTAAGGCAGTAGTATTTTTTTGTAGATGGAAGCTTTTATTGATAAAGATGGTCATTCAGGATGATTGAATTTGTTTGATGATAATGATGTTAGATTTGGTTAATACGGGGAGAAAAGACATCTTGAACTCGATCGCCACAAAACGTTTTCCACAAATAAACAAAACCATCCGAGCAGGTGAAGTTACTCTTTTTTTGGGTAAAGAACAGGTGACGTTACAAACATATCAGGTAAAGGTTTTACCCGGTAAACTTTTATAGATATCAAAACATTACAACCAAACGTTTTCCACAAATAAACAAAACCATCCGAGCTAACCAAACCTAGCCAAGTGATCTCGTCAAACCGAGAACACTAGAGTGACTAGACCCCAAGACATAACGAAAACTCATATCGACATAATTCACTTGCTCAAACTTTAAAGTCTCACAAAACCAGAAAATATGCATCTCATCGCGTCAAATGTTCTGTGAGCCATTACCAATTTGCTGTGCCTCGAGCTTTTTAGCCGTGTCGAGACACACCCTTTGTACAGCCAACTCTCAATCTGCTTTTGCTTCCCCTCCAAAATGGACCACAATCCTTAAACCACAAAATGACGTTACTAATACGTCATCACTATTACTGTATATCACAATCACTTACTGTTGCCTTCTGATCCCTATTTGACGCATTTCATGTTGGTTAGTAGGTGTTACTGTGTTCCCAGATTAGGGTTAAGATAATCAATGAGGTACCGGATATTCACTTGAAATCGTGGTATCACTTTCCAATAGAAACTATTCGACCCTATGCCTGGGTTACACGAATATCTCTATGGGATAAGACCAAGTGATGTTCTTGTTTTAGGCACAAATCAAGAACAGAAGCGTATTCAAGTGTTTAGGGTTTTTTTTTGTGTTTTTCTTACTCATGCAGAATGTTGTGACCTCTATTTATAATAGAGAATACTCAAACCCTAGCCCATAGAATTATGTATATTTAACGGCCCATTAAATATATCATAATACTTTCCATAATAGTAGGAATCAGTGGTTATCAGTGGAAACAATAAACCATCAGCAGGAATAAGCTTATCCGCAGGAACAAGCCATCAGCAGATAACAAGCTTATACTAGCAGTGGTAATGTTAACACTAGCAGCGGAGTCAGCAGCAGAGTCAGCATCAGAGTCAGCAGCAGAGTCTAGCAGCAGAGTCAGCAGCAGAGTCTACTAGCAACAGATTCAGCAGAATCCACTAGTATAACCACAATTGAGTCAGGGTGTTCATGGACCAAATGGGTGTACACTCCGTACCTCCAAACCCATTACCAGGTGTGAACTCATCCCTCAAGTGCACTAAATTTTCCAACAATCCTCCCCAAATTTAGTTCACTTCCTTTGCATGAAAAATTAAACAATAAACAAAACAAGTGCATAAATGAAAATATCCTGAGGATTGAATTTTCACATTAGTACATATACGTTCAAACATTCGAGAATCAGGGTGTTCTAAGAATTGAACCCTTCAACCCATTTGAATACCTGAAGATAAATACACACAAGTTTTCAAACACTTAAATACTCCTGACACTATTACAAGCCATGTGTCCATATCCAATTCATAAATGTTGTAAAAGCTAAAAGTCCAAAGCTTCCTGAAGCGGCAAAACTTCAACATTTACATAGGTGGTTCATCTTTTAATCATGCTCCTGCTCAGCACTTTGTCAAAGAAAATAACCATTAAGAAGTGAAGACTTCATCCTCCTTTCCAGCAGGTAACAAGCACAACCTTGGGATGTAATATAAAACATGTGCTTCAGTCCACAAAATGTTCAGCTTTCCACATTGAACTCAGCTTCCAAGTTTCCTTAGAAGGGAGTTGGGTATCTTTGCATTCAGTGACTAAGTAGGACTTAAACCCATCCCTGTAGCAGACTTTAAAACCAAGTCTCTAGCCAAACCCTTCGTCAAGTGATCAGCTAAGTTTTGTTGAGATCTAACAAACTCTATAGATACCACCCCATTCATGATGAGCTCACGAATCATGCTATGCCTGACACCTAAGTGTCTAGACTTCCCATTGTACATCTGGCTATAAGCCTTTGCCAATGTAGCAGCACTATCACAACGGATAGAAATAGGTGCTATAGGTTTAGGCCACAATGGAATCTCAAGAAGCAGGTTTCTCAACCATTCAGCTTCTTTACCAGCAGCAGCTAAAGCCACAAATTCAGATTCCATGGTTGAACTGGTAATGCAAGTTTGTTTCTTGGATGCCCAAGAAATTGCACCTCCACCAAGTAGGAATACCCAGCCACTGGTAGATGAATTATCTTCAGTGTTACTGATCCAACTTGCATCAGTGTATCCTTCCAACACTGAAGGATAACCAGTATATGAAAGACTATAATCCATAGTTCTTTTCAAATACTTAAAGACCCTCTGAATTGCTTGCCAGTGATGAGCACTAGGATTACTAGTATACCTGCTCAGTTTACCCACTGCAAAAGCAATATCAGGTCTAGTACAAGTCATGGCATACATCAAGCAGCCAATTACCCTAGAATACTCAAGTTGAGATACAGCTTTGCCAGTATTAGGCATTAGCTTCTCACTTGTATCCATAGGAGTACTCACTGGAGTACAATCAAAGTAATTAAATTTCTTTAACACCTTCTCAATGTAATGAGACTGTGAGATAGAAATCTTGTTACTTTCATGTTTAATCCTAATACCAAGGATAACATCTGCCTCCCCCATATCCTTCATGGAGAACTTTGATGACAAAAATTCTTTTGTAAGATCAACTTGATTTTGGTCAGTGCCAAAGATCAACATGTCATCAACATATAGACAAATGATGACTCCTTTACCAGATTCATCAAATTTGCTATATACACATTTGTCAGCCTGGTTAAGTGAATAACCACTAGACAAAACCACTTCATCAAATTTTTGATGCCATTGCTTAGGTGCCTGTTTTAGTCCATAAAGAGACTTAATCAGTTTACACACCTTGTTTTCATTGCCAGGCATGATGAAGCCCTGAGGTTGTTTCATGTAAACTTCCTCATCTAAATCACCATTCAAGAAAGCTGTCTTCACATCCATCTGATGAATAATCAGATTGTGAATTGATGCCAAAGCAATTAGCAATCTTATGGTACTGATACGAGCCACAGGGGCATAAGTATCAAAATAGTCTATTCCTGACTTTTGTTTAAAGCCCTGAATAACTAGTCTTGCCTTGAACTTTTCAACAGTTCCATCTACCTTCATTTTCTTTTTGAAAATCCATTTGCAACCTAGAGGTGTGCAACCAGGTGGTAGATCAGTCAACACATAAGTGTTATTGCCCATGATGGAATCCATCTCATCATTAACTGCTTCTTTCCAGAAAGCAACATCCTGGGACTTCATTGCTTCTTCAAATGTTTTGGGATCATCCTCAATAATGAAGCAATATGAGTATTGGTCAGAGACCTCACTCCTTGTACCTTCAATTAAGTATAATTGAAACTCAGGTCCAAATGACTTTGGAGTCCTCACCCTATTGCTCCTTCTGAGCTCAGGTTCAGGTTGTTGTTCCACAACCTCAGCAGGAACCTCAGCAGAAACCACATCAGGTTCTTCTGAAGCACCATTGTCATTGGTTCCATTTGGAATCCTTTGACTTGGTCTAGGGATAGATGAAAATCTATTCTCATCAAAGAGTGCATCCCTTGATTCAATTATAGAGTTAATTGAAACAGATTCATTAGGTTCAATGACATAGAACCTATATGCCTTGGAATGCTCAGCATATCCAACAAAGATGCATTCAATGCCTCTTTCACCCAAAGTTTTCTGCTTTGGATCAGGGAGTCTTACAACAGCCCTACAACCCCAAATCCTGAGAAAGTTCAGGTTGGGTTTTCTTTTAGTCCAGAGTTCATAAGGGGTAACCTTGTTCCTTTTGTTGGGAACCCTATTTAATAAATAGCAAGCTGTTAACATAGCTTCACCCCAGAACCCTTGACTCAGCCCTGAATAGGACAACATGGAATTAACCATCTCCTTCAGCACCCTGTTTTTCCTTTCAGAAATACCATTTTGCTGAGGAGTATAGGGAGCAGTCGTTTCATGGATTATACCAACAGACTGAAAATACAGAGTATCCATGTACTCACCTCCCCTATCAGTCCTAAATCTTTTGATTAGAGACCCTTGTTGCAATTCAACTTCAGTTTTAAATACTTTAAATTTATCTAATGCTTCATCCTTAGTATGTAACAAATAAACATAACAAAACCTAGAAGCATCATCAATAAAAGTCACAAAGTATTTCTTATTCCCCAAAGAGGGAGTAGCATGCAAATCACATAGATCACTATGAATCAGTTCCAACACTTTAGTTTCACGTTTTACACTTTGAAAAGGTTTCTTAGTTATTTTGTTCATCATACAAGTTTTACACTTTTTAGTGTCCATATCAAAGGCTGGAATTAATCCATCCTTAGACATATCTTGCATTCTTTTAAAGTGTACATGGCCAAGTCTAGCATGCCATAAGTTTGAATCATTCAATTTAGTGGTTGACATAAAAGCAGAATTAACATTATCATGCACAATATTAAGCCTGAACATTTGATTACACAAATAGCCAAAACCAATAAACACACCATGTTTAGACAAAACATACTTATCAGATTCAATTACTTGTTTATAACCACAATTATTCAAAACACTACTAGAAACCAAATTCTTTCTAATATCAGGAACATGTAAAACATTAAACAAAGAAACAATCTTTCCAGAACTAAACTTCAAATCCACACATCCTTTTCCATGCACCAGGGCAGTTGACTCGTTTCCCATATGAAGAATAGAACCATCATTCATTGACTCATAAGTCTTGAACCAGCTTCTATCTTTACACACATGAATTGTAGCTCCAGAGTCAACCCACCAAGCAACATCATCATCCTGCACAAAGTAAATTTCAGATATATATGTAACATAATAAATCTCAAAAGACTTATTAAACATATTCTGACCTTTCAGAGAATTGGTGTTGCCATTCCCTCCACTTGTGCCTGATCCATTGGATTTGTTTCCAACTTTACCACCCTTGCAATCTTTCCTGAAGTGTCCAGGTTTCCCACACTTCCAACAAGTCACTTTTGGTTTCTTGTTAAGATCATCTTTGGTGTTATCATGATGCTTACGCTTGCCCTTGTTGTCATTGTTCCTGGAGGAGTTGTTATGCTCCACCATATTGACAACTGATGGACCAGTAGCATTGCTACTCTTTGGCTTGTCAATGTCTTGTGCTTTGAGTGATTCCTCAATGCGCAAGTGACTGCCCAACTCAACAAGAGTTAACTCCTCCTTCTTATGCTTAAGCATATGCTTGAAATCTTTCCAAGAAGGAGGTAGTTTATCGATGATACAAGAGACTGAAATAGCCTCATCCATGTTCATCTTGTGTTGTGTGAATCGACCAAGTATACTAAGAAGTTCATTGTATTGTTCCATGACAGGTCTAGAATCAACCATTTTGTAATTGTTAAAATTACTTACAAGGAACTTCTTACTTGATGCATCCTCAGCCATATACTTGGCTTCCAAGGAATCCCATAGTTCTTTAGAAGATTCAACATTCTGATAAATATCAAAGAGTGAATCAGACATACCATTGAGGATTAAACCTCTGCAAACATAGTCATCATTCTCCCACTTGCTTCTTGCTCTCATCTGTTCCATGGTAGCATTATCCCCATGATCTTCAGGAATATTAGAAGTGAGAACAGACACTACATTCATGCTTGTCAGCAGGAACTGCATCTTCTTCTGCCATCTTCTGAAATCAACACCTTCAAACTTTTCCAACTTGGAAAAGTTAGCAGCCATATGTCTCATGACAGCAGCCATTGATTATCACTAATAGTTTCTATTGATTGTTGGTTATTAGGTGTTACTGTGTTCCCAGATTAGGGTTAAGATAATCAATGAGTACCGGATATTCACTTGAAATCGTGGTATCACTTTCCAATAGAAACTATTCGACCCTATGCCTGGGTTACACGAATATCTCTATGGGATAAGACCAAGTGATGTTCTTGTTTTAGGCACAAATCAAGAACAGAAGCGTATTCAAGTGTTTAGGGTTTGTGTTGATCGTCCTTCATGCAGAATGTTATGATCTCTATTTATAATAGAGAATACTCAAACCCTAGCCCATGGAATTATGTATATTTAACGGCCCATTAAATATATCATAATACTTTCCATAATAGTAGGAATCAGTGGTTATCAGTGGAAACAATAAACCATCAGCAGGAATAAGCTTATCCGCAGGAACAAGCCATCAGCAGATAACAAGCTTATACTAGCAGTGGTAATGTTAACACTAGCAGTGGAGTCAGCAGCAGAGTCAGCAGCAGAGTCTAGCAGCAGAGTCAGCAGCAGAGTCTACTAGCAGCAGATTCAGCAGAATCCACTAGTATAACCACAATTGAGTCAGGGTGTTCATGGACCAAATGGGTGTACACTCCGTACCTCCAAACCCATTACCAGGTGTGAACTCATCCCTCAAGTGCACTAAATTTTCCAACATTTCACGCATTGCGTGGACATCCTGTTAGTTACTTATTACCTGTACTTGTAACAACTTGTATGTATAATTGAAAGTAACATTGATTGGCCAAATAATAATCACCTTCTGAATAAGCAAATATAGTCTGTGATAAACCATAACAAGACCACTTTACACCGCGTAACGTCTTAGCATTTTATTTTTTTTTTATTTTTTTTTATTTTTTTTGGTAACTATGGTTTCTGACATTTTGGCCAATCCACGGGGTTTGAACCATTGAGTATATGAGGCATTATAATATATGAGCCATTGAGTATATTTTATTTTATTTTTTCTCAATGGCTTGAACCCATGTTCATTAGATAGAACCACTCTGGCAGCAGTTGTAATATCCTTGGCTATATATGTCCAATGTGTGTTGCACGTAATAGATCATATCACTTTTATGTTGCAACTTTTTTTGGGTTTATAAGTACCCAACAATGCATACTCTATCATTAAAACAACACAGACACTCAAAACAACTAAATCCAAGCTATGGCTTTCTCGAAATCATACGGGAAAGTCGATGAAGCTGATCAAATGAAGCTTGAGGCTTGTAGGAGAACACGGAAAAGAATTGCTGTTGTTGGCATATCCGCATATCATCTGTTGCTCTTGTTCTTATAGTAGTTGCGGCTGTTGTGGGAACATCACATAGCAACGAAGGAAGCCATAATGGTGGTGGATCACAATCTCGGACGCCAATGGCATCCATCAAAGCCGTTTGTGATACTACATTATATCCCGATACATGCATGAGCTCCTTATCTCCTCTCGAAAATAAAACTAACACCCAGCTTGAAGATTCTTAAACTCTCTTTGGTAGTCGCCTTAAACGAGCTATCTAAAGCATCCACTCTTCCGGAGTTCAAGAACTGCAGTGAAGTATTGGATCTTGCTATTGATCATCTAAACGACACAATTTTAGAAACTGATCATATGGATATGAAATCCATTGGATCCTTATTGAATGATCATATGACATGGCTTAGTGCTGCCAGCACATTTCAGCAAACATGCATTGACAGTGTCCAAGGAAACGTTGTTGGCTACCTTCAAAACTCAATCGAGTTAACAAGCAACAGCCTTGCGATCACAAAGGGGTTTTCAAGCGTCGTGAACTCATTCAACCAAAGAAGAAGATTGATGAGTGATGACGTATAGTCTACATCGGGTTATGAACCCGTTTGGTAAACAATACCTACACGCAAGCCCACTACGCGTGGGCCAGTTTCATACTAATTGGACTACCAATTAGACGGCTTTGGCCCACGAGGCCCAAACCCAATGCTTATTTAGGAATGTGAATAAACGATATCTCCTAATTATAGGATGTATATCAAATACCCGCGATACGCGGGATATACCAAGGTTTGCGGAACACGAAACCAATAAGGATCCGTGTCTATATATAGAGGGCATTATGACTCTCACAAAAGTACGACTTACAAACCCTAAATACTCACAACCCTAAAACACGATTACTTACTCTCACGCCGGAGGATAA
>LBNU01009891.1:30627-41616 GCA_014162995.1 Artemisia annua | reverse complement strand
CTTCTTCTTTGGCTTAGGTGCCAATCACTGAGAATCCGCCTCACTGAATGGAAAGCTTTTCTTCTTAAGCTTGTCCCAAGCATCCTGAAGATGACTCACTGAGTGACTGTTCACTCAGTGACTTGATTGTGTTAAAGGTAGTTAAACACTTAGGTTATTTTATGTTCAAATCTTAGTTTAAGAGAGCTTGGGAATTCAGTGACCCAACAAGAAGGAATATAGAATTTTAAAAAAATGATAAGCTAAGGTTAAGGGTGATTTGTAAAGGGGTGGTACCAAGTGTGAACAACAAAGATGCTTTTGTTGACAAAGTGCATAGTCAAACAGACCATAAATCTGACAAGGGCAAAGAGGTAATTGAACATACAGAAAATGACAAAGTTGAATGCCCTTGGCTTTTGTATATTTCTAAAGGGGATAAGGGTAAGTGGGTTGTTAAAACCTTTAATGATGAGCATAAATGCCTACAATCCAGGAAAATTAAACATTGTACCTCCACTTTCCTTTCCAAACACATCACAGATATCATAACCAATAACCCTGAAATCCCTATTTTAGCTTTGCAAGAACAGATGCAGAAAAAATTTCATGTAGGGGTTTCTAGGACAAAAGCTTTTAGGGCTAAAGCAAAAGCACAAAAGATTATGAAAGGAGATGCTCAAGGACATGTTGTGGAAGTGTGCAACTGCATTGACTGTGGTTGAGGTTGAAAGAGGTATGCAAGAGTTGAAAGGATATAACAAGAAAGCATATGAGTATTTGAACAAAATTGCACCACAACATTGGAGTAAAAGTCACTTTTCTGGTTAGTGCATTTTACTTATTTTTTTTCACTTTTTAAGTAGATTCAAACCTGGTCATGTACATTTAACCTAACTTACAATCTTTAATTAGGGAGGGCTCATTGTGACCTGTTAATCAACAATATCTGTGAGGTCTTCAACAGACAGCTTTTAGATGCTAGGGATAGTCCTATTATTACTGCCCATGAATATGTGAGAGAATATCTAATGAAGAGGATAGTAATTGTCCAAAAAGTTGCAGCCAAATGTGAAGGACCCCTTACCCCTGCTACTGCAAAGATTTTTAAGTTCAAAAAAGATGCTGCATTACAATGTACTGTGGATTGGAATGGAGCAGATCTTTTCCAAGTTAAGGGTGCATGGGGTGAACAAACTGTGGTAAACTTGAAGCAAAAAGTTTGTAGCTGTAGGAAGTGGGAAGTATCAGGAATCCCATGTAAGCATGCTATTGCTTGCATCTATGATATGGCAGATAATAATATGGATGTGGGAATTCCTGAAGACTGGGTACATGATTCATACAAGCTGAAGACATGGATTGAGGTTTATTCTCACAAGGTTAATCCTGTTAATGGGCCACAATTTTGGAAAAAGTTTGAATGTGCAACCACTTTCCTTCCACCAAAAGTGGTTCCACAGATTGGAAGACCATAAAAAAAAGAGAAAGAAAAGCAAAGGTGAAATTGAAATGGTTAAAGATGGGAAGTTGAAAAGAAAAGGAAAGCAGGTAGGGTGTAGTATTTGCAAAATGACAGGACACAACAAAAGGAGTTGCCCTGCAAACAAAGGTGGCACAAGTCAGGCTGCAAAGGTAAATGCAAAAGGTAAGAAGTCTGCTTCTCAACCAAGTCAATCTGCAAAGGTGCCTACTAATGTTGTATCAACTCAAGCTTCACAACCAACTCAAACTTCAACTGGGCCAAGAGTTAAAAGAACCAAATTCACTGCTAGCAGGTTAACTCCAGAAAAACAACCCAATGCATGACTGTGCAAGGAAGTTTGGCTACTATTATCTTTAATAAGTATGTTATCATGTTTCTTTTAAGACTTTGTGTAAGACTGTGTTTCTAGACTTTGGTTATATTTTGTGTTTTGCATCACTATGTCTGCAGTGTGATGCTTTTAAGACTTTTATGTCATTTTTTAGACTTTGTTTATCAATGTTTGACTTTGACTTTTNTGCATGACTGTGCAAGGAAGTTTGGCTACTATTATCTTTAATAAGTATGTTATCATGTTTCTTTTAAGACTTTGTGTAAGACTGTGTTTCTAGACTTTGGTTATATTTTGTGTTTTGCATCACTATGTCTGCAGTGTGATGCTTTTAAGACTTTTATGTCATTTTTTAGACTTTGTTTATCAATGTTTGACTTTGACTTTTACCATATGTTATGTCATTTTCTAGACTGCTAGTGTGATTGCTTTTGTTGTGATTTATTTTAAGTTTATGTGATTGCTATTGGTCCCAAGCTAACTGCTTTTGGCAAATGCCAATGTGGTTAATGTATTTTTGGCAAATGTGATTGGTTTTGGTCCATCTGAGAATGCTTTTGGCAAATGCCAATGTGGTGAATGTGTTTTGGCAAACATGAACTGCTAAACAATAACTTTTTTAGACAATAATATATAACCATAAAGTGATTTCATTACTTAACTGACTTTCAATACAAAACACAAAATCAATTGACCATTACATTCATCTTGATCAATTCATAAGTTCAGTTACATTCATAAGTTCAGTTACATTGCAACACTAAATACCATTACATGAAATAGAAAATCATAAAAAAGATCCAACTGCAAATGAGCCATATCTTTAGCCTACGATTTGCAACAGCCATTGCATTCACAGATTGCTCCAATGCATTTCTTGAAGCTAGTAAACCAGGGATAATTGCCATAGCACGAGCACACATAGGTGGATCCACCCAAGAAAAGAAAGGACAATAGGTACCCTACAATGAATAACTTACAATAATTAGTAAAGTAAATGTCACAAGGATAATCACCAAAAGCATACAACTTACAATTTGGGGACAACATCGAAATCGACGTCCAGGGTTTATATTAGTCCATGAAGTACGTACAATTGTTGGGTTACCACAAAAACAATTCATTGGTTTAGGGGCAAAATAATCTAGGGTTTATGTGTGTGTGTGTGTGTGAAGTTGTGTTGGATTTATTTGGGGGAAAATGACGTTGGGGCTGGGCTAATAAAATTCTCAGATTGGGACCACTAGCAAAAAGACAATAATACCCTTTGTGTTATCATGTAAGTCCCAACATAACGGGATTAGACTAACCTCGTTAGTTACCAGGGACTAAAGTGAAACCCAAACTTGCTCACAGGGAGGCCGCCTGCAATTTCCATATACCAGGGACTTGTGGTGCAATCTCATCAAACCACAGGGACCATATTTGCAATTTACTCTTTAAATAATCACTTTTACGGTTTAAGGTAATTTCCATCTTTTATTGTTTGAAGTTAGATATTATTAGCAAGCTTTGCAAATGTCTGTTCAAAAAAAAAATAAATAAATAAAAATAAAATAAAAAAAATAATAATAAAAAAATAAAATATGTGGTTAAGAAGTATTTTTTGTTACCTAAACACAAACGAACTAATATAATTGGACGAAAATCCTTGAAAATGCGGATGCAATTCTTGGAAAAAGTGGATATACATTTTCCACTTACTTTAAATTGTAGTAGAAAAATATATCTTGTTAATCAGAGTTGTCTTTAACAAAACCGACTAAAAGAAAAAAGGTTTCCAACAAATATTATTTTGGTAAGCTTAGCTACAACTAAAACTATATGTCCTTCTCAGAATTTAAGCGATCATGGCTAAATTTGTCCAAGCATGTTTACCTTAAACTGATGCTAATGGCAACCATAATTTTTCAACCAACCGAGTTGATGACCGCGTCTTCCCATTTGCCCAACCACAGGGCGTCCGAGTCCTCTTCCCAACCAAATGAATGATATGGTTGGCTATCCGACCACAATTTATTTATTTTTATTTTATTTTTGTATGTTTTTTGTTATAGTTGCGGTTGCATTACTACTTATTTATGATCCGTATGTAGTCTTAAAGAAAAAAAGCTCAGTTGGTAGTTGGTGCTAAAGTAACCACATAAAATTGTGATCACTATTAGCATCATACTATTTATATTTTTAAACTTATGAGTATTGATTAGCTTAGGGGGTGTTTGATTTCGACTTAATTGACTTAATATGAAATAATAATAATAATAATAATAAAATAAATAAAAACCTGAATTAATTAAGTAATGTGAAAACTGTTTGTTTGTAACTTAATAGCAAAATATAACTGAAAATATTAAGTAATAAAATTGAGCTTGTCTGCATTAAGTAATCTTTTAATTAAACATGACTTAATTAAAAATTTTAGTCTCTAGAAATGAACAATTTATAGACAAGGATGACGAAAAATTCAATATCTTGGGAATATGTAAGATAACTGAAAGTAACGATAACGAATAATACAATTTCGATAATAGAATATAAAATGCTCTATGTAATTATTTTCTAAAATACATAATTATCAAATCTGAATCTATTATTAGTGTGTTACTGTGTTAGTTTAATCGGTGAGATTCCTTTAGGCTTTAGATAGCCCATGCATCGTCTTCAGCCTTTTAGAAAGCATGGCAGAAAAGCAAGAAAAAAAGTCCATTAGAATCCAAAGCTTACTTTGTTAAAAATGTTTTCTTTTCAAAGGTAAATGATCTATTAAAAAGTTTGTAATTTCAGGCACCATTGAGACTATATATTTGCTTATCAAAATGTAATATTATTTTGTGATTCGATTCAAAAATATTCTACGTAACCATAATTAAACATCTTTGTTCACAAGGTAGCCCAATAGTAGGAGACATGTAACGTAAAAGAGGGGCCGTTGTCAATTAAATATATAACTATACAAATACGATATTACCACTCTGACCGAGACCAAATAACCAGTCCCTTCGACTTCTAGTCCGATCTACTTTCCCAAATTCGGCTATTTATAGTAGTTTCCGAGTCGGTCTAGTCAGCCAGTACGTGAGAACATATAAATAGCAATAGCAATATTCTTTCCCGATAGATAAAAAAAAAAAAAAAAAAAAAAAAAAAAAAAAAAAAAAAAAAAAAAAAAAAAAAANAATGTAATATTATTTTGTGATTCGATTCAAAAATATTCTACGTAACCATAATTAAACATCTTTGTTCACAAGGTAGCCCAATAGTAGGAGACATGTAAAGTAAAAGAGGGGCCGTTGTCAATTAAATATATAACTATACAAATACGATATTACCACTCTGACCGAGACCAAATAACCAGTCCCTTCGACTTCTAGTCCGATCTACTTTCCCAAATTCTTCTATTTATAGTAGTTTCCGATTCGTTCTAGTCAGCCAGTACGTGTGAACATTTAAATAGTAATAGAAATATTCTTTCCCGATAGATAAAAAAAAAAAAAAAAAAAAAAAAAAAAAAAAAAAAAAAAAAAAAAAAAAAAAAAAAAAGTGTGATCAAAGAAAGCAGTGTCAATTAAAGTGGTGGCCACTTTGCCATCTTTTCTACTCCATAGAAAGCAGTTGCTAAAAGATAAAGAACGCCCCAATAGCCCACAACAAATCTCTTATTTTCATTCTATCTTTTAAGTGTTTGTTTAAGCTTATTTAGGGGGTTTATGAGCTTGTTAGCTCATACTTAAATATGATAAAACTAAGTCTAGTTAAGTGTTCGACTAAGCTTATATTGTTAGTCTATGAGCTTATATGAGGAGATTTTGATAAGCCTCGATTTTGTAGCTTATGGGCTTATTTTTAAGCTTATTTTTAAGCTTATTTTTTATAAACCATAAACCGCTTAAGAAATATAAGTTTAAGCCTAAAATATAGACTTAGAACCCCCTATTTATATACAGTAAATAATTAAATTCAAACAAATTACAGTTACTAAGTGGTCTGCTTAGACGATGGTGCAGCCTAATTGATTAAATCTTAACAGCTTTATCAAATTGTATTTTTAATAAAGAGAAAGGGCATGTCCCAATTGACCATAAATTTAAAACTTCAGCTCCTTACAAATCAAGTGACCATCCACCAAATGACTATTCAGAATGTTTTTGCTTACTTTTTGGCTGCATGACTAATAGCCATCGAGTTTTAAGGGTGATTTCAAAGCCTTGGAGCTACTGCATTGTAGTTGAGGATTGATTATCATTCAGACTTCTTTGAAAACCGGGAACTGTTTGAAGAGAAGCTGCAAAATGTCCTCTGTTGTATTGTGGGTCAGTTCCAGTACAAAGAGGATTTCGCTTAATACCTGGTCTTTTCTTGTCCCTTCAAACATCAACCAACAATACTGTTTGCGTTGTATCGACTTTAATCAGATGGCATAAACAATGTACTACGATGTTGAACCTCTGATACTAAAAAACTTGCTGATTTCAAAATCGGAAAGCAAAATGTGGGAATAATAGCACCAGCTTATCTAAAAACAATATACATCTGCAGCTGATAGTTGCACCTGAAGTAGCTTTTCAGGATCTTTCATTAATCAAGTAGACTTTTTTGGGCCCTCGTTCTCTTGAGGAGGCTCAGGATTATCTTTCTTCTCCATAACTTCTTGTATGCCTTCTTGGTAACCTACTATAAAGCTCTTCAATGCATCTCTATAAGCAGAGGCTCTCGTCATGTAAACCCGCTGCAAAGCTGGCCTAAGTGTCTCCATTCCACCTCGAGCAGCAACAGCTGCCATCATCAAGCATTAAATTATCACACAATTCTACAGAAAATAATTATAAGTTGAATCGTTTGTATTTATTATTATAAAATTTACCAAGATCCTCCAAGGTTGAAGGTTCAGATTCTGCAGTTGAACCTGATCCTCCGTTAGTTTCATCTTCTGACTTTTCCTTCTTTTTATATTCATTCGGTCGCAGCTCAGGACCTATATCTCTTACCCAGCTTGCAGCATAAAGTCTAGTTGCTTCTTTTAGCACCTGAACAATGGTCACAAATGACGTAATCATGAAATCTGCGTGTAATGATAGTCTAACGGAGCATGCACATTACTTAAGATGTTAAAATTCAACTTCATCTTCTTAAAATATTTATAAAAGTGTAAAACAGTATTTTGTAACATACAGATATATCCCGATGGTTTTTTAGAAGAATTATACAGATATAATGAAAATTATTCGTCAATACAAGTTGCATAAATGGTACCTAATTGAACTGTTTGCTTTACTTTTGGTCCTTCGTACCAAAGTACCAAAAGTGAAAGAAAACAGTTCAATTAGGGACCATTTAAGGAAAGCTATATCACAGACAGACGATTTCCATTATCTTCACCAAACCACGGTGTAATTAAAAACTTCTGCTAGAGGGGACACTAGTTTTAAATAATAGGATTAACCAACATTGAGAATCCTTGTCGTGTAAACAAAACTACTACATATGAAATAGTGAACAGTGAATTCACCGTGGGTACAAGTAGATAATGAAAGAAGGCTCACCAGATATTTCTCTTTCAAAGTTAATTTTCTTCGCTTTTTGAAATGAGGGGGGTCAGGCAAAGATGAGGGAAACGCGATTTCTTTCAAATCATATCTTACATAATCACGTACTTTCCTCCAAACAACCTTCACCTTCATTCTGATCCTTCAGATATCTGACAATAAGATGACTTATAATAAAATCAACAAAAACACTGGCAGCCAGCAAGTACGTGTTTTCTGCGTTTTAGCTTATCTTTTGTAGGTTACTTGAAAAACACTGGCGTCCAGCAAATCACTCGACACACCACAAAGTTAACTGTTTCTATGCCGCTCCATTTGGACCAGTCACAACAATAAGCAAATACACTCTCCAATTATACTGCACATTCTAGCTTCAAGAAGGGCAACTGTGCCTTGCATTTAAGTATGTAACAAAAGAGAGGTACGTTGCCAGAGAGCAAAATGGGTTGCATTAGCGGTAATAGTTAAGAAAATATGTGAGGTTTGACACAACATGAAATGATTATGGCACAGGCTCAACAAAATATGCATGATGCTCGGCAATGAAGAAAAACAAATATACTTACCTTTTCTACCTAATTTTACAGAGGAATTGCATCAAACACCTATATAAAGATACCTAAGACAGAGATCATCCCTCCCCACCCACCCGCCAACCCAGATACACCTAGACACATGACTGTTGCTACACCCTTCCCAGCTTATGCTACAGTTTTTAAGGATATATGGTTTTCCACATTCAACCAGTCTGGTGTCGAATTTTACACTTCGGCCACCATCATTTTATCATTTTTTTCAATGCCTGCAATCCTTGTTAGTACATGTACATTTCTCTACAAATTACTTTTTAGGCAATGAAAAAATTAACCGACACCTTCAAACGTAACATCTGGTTACTTCTTTATCATAAGCAAATCGTTTATCATCCATCATGAGTGACTCAATATCCTGCCAACTATTCAAACCAAAAGAAACATAAAAATATGTAGGACAGAGGCATTAGAAGTTGTGTACAGAGTTGAAAATGGCATAACCCTAGTTGTTGCGAACACAAGAAAAGTAGAAAACTAAATAAGTTTCTAACAAAAAGTGTATGATACAACTGAGAGATGCCACATTTGTCGTCTTACATGTATCAGCTACTTTATTAGGACTACATCAAATAGTTTTCATACGTGTGGTCGCAACAGCTAACCCCATCTTAAACTCTATATAAAGAGTTTATCATGCCTCCTTCCCCCAAATATATCAATAATTCTTTTAAATTCCAATAATGAACCGGGATGTGACAGAAATGACGGATGACTTGTCGAAGACGATTCCTAACTTTGTTGTTGGTTGCCCGTAGTCCCAAACCTACCTAAACTCGCAGCCAAACAAAGAAAAAAAGATAAGATAGATCCAAACACAAGAAAGAGCGTTTGTTATATGACAGCTAAGCTACGTGTGAAGATGATACCAACCACGAAGGGTGGTAGCAACGACGATATGTAAATGGTTGATTTGAGTCGTTCCAGAAGAAACGAGGACTTTTGACTAAATAGATGGGCAAAGCCGTCTCCAGCTAAACAAAGCTGGTGCAAGATCGACTGGGGTTGAAACATTGATGGGTTTAGGAAAGTGTTTGAACTTTGAATATAACTGAAAAGTGAAAACTGCTAAGTAGCAAGCCTTACCACACAACAAGGTTTAATAAATTCCTAACAAAGAAAAGTACTAAACCCCAAATACATTCAGCAATCAACATTGTGATACCTTTTACATGTCTTGTAAACGACTATAATCTCCATGACGCTTTATGCATTCCTTCGACCTAGCCTACTCACATGTTTGGTCGCTTAATAATAATGGCCCCATTAATCCATGATGATAAGACTAAAAGCATTCAATATTTCAAATTAACACTACCAAATATAGCTATCTATCTCCCCTTAATCACATGATTTACTAGCTTAGTAACTTCACCATCGACTCCTTTACCAACAATCCTAACAACGTTTAGTTTCTAAGCTTAAAGTTGTATTTTAATCAAAAATTATCAATAACATCATTCTTCACAACTTATCAACTTGAGCTAAGCGCACTTCAAAGTGATCTTATCGGCTTTTCCAAATTCAAATAACACAATAGGCCGGAAAAAATAAGCTAAATCCAAAAGCCCCCTAAAATAGCATATCCATTTGTGATTTTAACCCAACAACAGAATTTCATCAATTTAGTTTAGAATTTGTGGGACCCACTTTTTAGCCACAAAACCGACATACATTGGCAATACTAGTAAACAAAATAAGTCATGAGAGAAATAATGTAAGAACAAGACTAAATCAATGGATACCTTTTGGTTGAGAATGATTCTTAAGGTAAAATTGTGTGTGAAAGGGGAATATCTACACTCAGCATCGTCTCCTAGAAATGAGAGTGACAGTGAAAAGCTTCAGACTAGTTCAAGCCCTAGAAATGTACTACTGTATTAAAGAAGGTGTTTCGGATATGCTTATTTTTCTCGACCTAAAACCCAGTGAGAACTTAGTTTACTCATAATTTACGGCAATGAAACAATATCGAAACTTTTAAGCCCTTTTTGTAGTTGAGAAAAAGTTTGGGGGACTTAATTGGAATATTAATAAAACTTGGTTGGCATAGGAAATAATATAGTGTATTTGATAAAGGTTCTAATTTGGGGTTTAATACAAAATTTATTTTGATACTCACCAAAGACGTCTTCAGCGATGGGCAGAGCCGTCTTCAGCGAGATAAGGTTAGTGCAACAGCTACTAGTGTTAAAATCACTTGAGAGGCTGATGGGTTGAGGACTTGTAAGTTGTATGAACTTTAAATATATTTGAAAATTGCTATAAGTAGGGTTCTCCGCCGTGACGAGGTTGACAGGTTAATAACCTTAATGGTTAATGGTAGGACCTGATTGGTAAGTATTACTTCTATACAGAAGTTGTGTACTAACTATTAAGTGCCAGCTACTACCGATTATGCCCAGCCCAAAAGCCACTTAAATGAGCTTGTCTTGGTTCTACAGAGACAATAACTATGGTCCGAAAGAGCACTACTCACACTTTAGATCTCCCTCTCAGACGATAGACCTTGATTGGGTTATTATAAAGAGCATGGAGAGAAAAAGAAAGTGATAGCATTTGAGTTATGCATCAAACGAAAGCCACTGCACACATAGAAGTTAAACAGAGAGCATTTTCCCAGATTATATCTTTAAGTGTTAAGCATAGCCATAGTCGCTATTAGCGTAGCTAAATAAATTGCAGAGAAGATGGAATACACAAACACAAACTAAAAAAGATGCAGTGGTAAATATCTCATGACAATACATGTTTGTATGACACAAGTAAGCACGGAAAAATCGATATGGGTCAAGTAGTGAGGTCTGGAACGCCAAACAAGAGGGAAAAACTTCAGACCAAATAGTGTGCTACTCCTATATTAATTCGTTATAAAATCTTACTTTCAGTTTTTCAATACAATTATCTTTTCTACAATAAAACATCATATTCAGTGTAATCTAGTGGTATCGTTCGAGTGCTAAAATAACAGTCAACAATATGATAAGTTTTTTTTTTTTTTTTTTTTTTTTTTTTTTTTTTTTTTTTTTTTTTTTTTTTTTTTTTTTTTTTTTTTTTTTT